>PVJL010011269.1:0-43960 GCA_004026885.1 Lyroderma lyra
GCCAGATGCCAAGGAGACAGAAAGAACTGAGTAAGCAAACTGTCCCTGCCCCAACGAGGGGTCAGTTGGGGTGGGAGGGCAAAGGCACTGAGGCCTGTCCGTGGAAAGCGTGTCGGGTCGCTGGCGTGGTCGAGCACCGTGTCACCTCTAATCACTGCGATAGTCTAGGTCTTGATTACCTAAACTCTGGCTTAGGCTGTGGTGGTGCCCAGTTACGGCACTGGGACGTGGGGGTGTACGTCGCCGTCTTGGGGGAGCATTTGGAAATCTGTTGAATACTTTTCCATGAGCCGAATACCAGCATAACAGGAGGAATGAACTCTTCCACGATGTAAGCCCGTTTTAAGTTCCAGAATGCGCATTACATAGTATCTCGTGCTTCCTCGACATTCTAACGGGACTGGCTTCCGAACGCTGAGCCGGAGGCGCGCACCGGCCTTTGCCTCCGCCCCTTCGCAAGGGCAGGACTCGCGTCCCCCGCGTCTGCTTCTGCAGCAGATAGTGGAACTGTCACCTCTGGTCAGCGGTGAACGGCTCTGAGTGAATGAACAAGGAAAAGGGTCGTGCGCTGTTTGAAAAGTTGTCCTGCTAGGACGTAATTGTTTGAAACACAGAATTGCGTGTGTTTTCTAGAATATCTACGTTATATGTTATATGTGAGCATTCTCTCTTTAATACTTATTGGGGGTTCAGTTAGGTTCTCTTGTGGAAAAATTATTCCTATTGCTTCATCACTTGCAAATACAACCAGCTACTAAAGAATCAAAATTCTTTGTTAAAATAAAAATCCTCAAATTGTAAGGTATTTCTGAGTAAAGTAGAATTTTTTAGTAAAAGTGTGCTTACAAGTTCTCAACCTGCCTCTAGAGTGAGGGGTAATAAAGAGATTCTGCACCTCCGCTGTCCTTACAATTCAGTGTCACTTAAGAAGGGACATTAGATAGCTTCGTCGCACTCTCAGCCCCGGGAAGCTAAGCGCTGAGTAGTACCTTCCCGGGCTCAGCTTGGCACGCAGGTAGGGACGGCGGCCTTGCTGCCAGGACACCATTGTTTGGAAGGATGGGTCTGACGGCTCCTGCCTGTGCTGTGTCTTGGAATGCTGCGCTCGTCGGCGACAGCCAAACTGGAAGGGAAGCGTGCGTGATGAATGGCTGTTTGGGCCCCGTTCCCAGGAAGACTTGGTCGTGTGTGCGTACGGTGGTGTCTCCTGCACCCTCACTCCAGGGTGTCCGGCTCTGATGTTCGCCACCGTGCCCAACACGGGTTTAATTGAGGCCCCTTTTGTTGTCTTTTATAGACATTTTCCCTTAGTCTTTGATTTCTAGGCAATTCTAAATGCTTCGGAAGCCAGCCCTGTTAGCTTGTTGACGAAATCCCCCAGGAGCCCCACGTGTGCAGGGGGTGATGGCAGCTGCTGCTTGGCAGAGCTTCCTTTTTGCTTCGGTTGTCGTCGGCCCCTCCCGTGGCACTGCAAGTGCAGGGTTAGAAGACGAGAGAGCCCTGGAGCCCCGCGGTGGTGGCTTTCGCGTTGGGCTAAACTGTCGGGATTATTTAAACAATTGGGTGCCCATTTTTTAAAAGCACGCTTCAAGAAGTCAACCTAGGAGTGTATTCCAAGTGAAAAGAAAGTTCTTGGATAGAAGTACAGTCTTTTTTGACAACTCATTGTTTTCTTCATTCCAGCTATACAAGACCTTAAGGAAAGAATAAATGCGTCCTGTCCTTTGGAGAAGTGCGGTTCTTTCCACCCGGAGACGTGGGCAGACGTAGTGCAGTTACGCGGACAGCCCAGTGGTGCTGTTTTGGAGCACCTTGCACTTGGGGTTGCGGTTACGTTTTGTGAAAGTTTGAGGGGGCTCCCTGGTGGTGCAGTGGCTAGGCTTCGGTGCTGGGTTCGATTCCCAGCCAGGGAGCCACCCGCCCCCACCCCCCAAAAAAAAAGCAAGCATGAAATACAGAAAAGAGAGTCACTAAGTTTGCAGATAATGAACATAGCAATGGGGGTCTCTTATGTTTCTTTTAAAGATTAATAATATTTCATAACCTCAGCTGTTGCTTACTTTTCCTGTTTGTTATTGTTATGTGTAGTTCTAGAACTCTCTTTCAGTACAGCACTTAGAGCATAACATGCATGCCTGTGGCCATGTAGTCCCCTGGGAAGTGCAAGGACATCCCCAAGGGCTTTGTGAGATGCCTGTGTTAGCAGATACTTATGGGGCAGGGGGAGAGTGGATTGAATCAGAAATGTTAAGGGTCTGGAAGGTGGGCACCATGTGACCTTGGCGCAGTTTGTCCTGTGGAAGATTTATCTGATTCCTTTGAGGATGTACAGTTTCCAGGTGTAACTGTTATGGTCGGAAGCGCTTTGTAACTGTGTGATCGTGGGCATGTCACCGGCCCCTCGCAGCTTTGTAACTGTGTGATCGTGGGCACGTCACCGGCCCCTCGCAGCTTTGTAACTGTGTGATCGTGGGCACGTCACCGGCCCCTCGCAGCTTTGTAACTGTGTGATCGTGGGCACGTCACCGGCCCCTCGCAGCTTCAGTGTCTAAAACCTCGTCAGGAAGAGAACTTTAATACGGATGCTGCCTGGTAGTTTTCTGAGTGATTTTACAGTATTTACATGATCTGTTTCATTTACTCATTAAACATCCCAATAAGTAAACATCCAATATAAAAATAGTGAGTGACTTCTCTCGGGTCACATAGCTGACTGCCTGCACGTGCTGGAGCTGAGACTCGGGCTCCTTGTTCAGGAAGTTCGAGGTGTCACGTGGCCACAGGTGGGAGATGGGACTGCCCCCAAAGTTCGAAGAGGCTGTCATTGATTTGATTTTGGATTTGTTTACAGCACCTGAGGCAATTTACCATGGCCAGTTTTATTTGTCTGCTTTTTCCCTCCAAGTATGTTTTAGGATCAATATTGTAAATGTCTTTTTTTCTGCCCAAAAGTGCATGGAAACCATTAACACTGTATGGAAAGAGAACTGACTCTGGTGGTGAACACATAGTGCACCACATAGACGATGCGCTGCAGGATTGTGCACCGGGAACCTAGGTTCTCGTTAACCAATGTCACCCCAATAAAGCTAACAAAAAAACAATTAACACTATGGACCTTCCATTATTGTGATAAGATTTTTGGGTTAATTGGGTCTTGTGAGTTTGGGCTTCTCTTTTTGTAACGCTGTGGCTTACAAACGTAAGCTCCGAAAGTCATTCCAGCAGTGTATTTGGGGTTAAGCCCTACATGTCTGAGGTTGTCCTAAATTGTTTTAAGATGAACAGAGATGTTTTTCTTATTCACAAATATTCACAATACGAATTTACTTTAAATTGTATTTAATGATGAAAGAAAAGACTGCAAAAAAAGTGTATTCCTTACATTTAGGTTTCATTCTCATTATAGTACTTTCAAAAGAAATCTCTTTGAAGAGGATAACTTCAGGTTTTTTCATAGTGAATACTTTAATAATTTTAGCCATCTAAGAGCAAAAACTCTTTTTTAGATTCTAGTAAGAATTGTTGTCTCAGTTGCATAGTATCCAGAGTCTTGGCGGCAAACAGTTTCCACCTCAAAAGCATTTGAACTTCAGAGCTGGACCTGCCCCTTTGTCTAAAAGGTTTCGTGTATCTTTTCACACATCCCTGGTTAGTAAGTGGTTAAACAGATTAGTGCACAGTCAGCTTTAAACTCCCTGGGGAAACAGCTTTCGGGCGGTCAGCAGGGTGTCCCTGCTCCCAGGGGGACGTTTGGGGCTTCACCACTCGGAACTTGGAGGCTTATCCATCGGTGTATGGTGTACGTCGCAGGGTCCAGAACATCTGTCTTTTTGTTCCTTATTTTGTTGTTGTTTTGTGTGGATTTTGTTTCTGGAATCTGAAATTCTCTCTTATTTCTGGAAAGAATTCTTAGTCTCGGAATCAGTGAATTTCTGATAATCAGCATGTTTAACTAGATCATCTTTTCTGAGAACTTGTCCAGAGTAGGTTCAAACCTTGGGGGGGGGGGTGGTTGTTGTTGTTGTTGTTTGTTGTTGTTTTTTGTTTTTTGTTTTTTTGTTTTTAGAAAGGGCAGGTTATAAGATAGAAGCAGGGAGAAGTTTTTGCCTTTTCTAAGTGTAACTGAAAATGCTTCTCGAACTTAACTCTTGAACAAATGCACCCTGTGTGGCCGATGCACGACCCTGTCACAGACGCTGCTGCCCATCATTAAGTCCCTCATCACCGGGCATTTTTAAACGATGCCATCAAATGCATGTTGAGCGTCTCTGGATCTCACATGTACAGAGAAATCACGTCTAAACGTCCATTCCTGATTTAAGGAATGGATGATTAACGGCAATTTCAGTCTCTGTTAATATTCAGTAGACAAGAGATTACGACATTGTTCATGTTATTCCTTGTGTGTGTGTGTCGACTTAACCACTTGTTGAGAAGGTTTGTTTGTTTTATTGGGGCTGTATATTTCTGCCATTGTACTGATTTGCTTACTTGAATTAAAGTCGTTCTTTAATTGTTCTGGGCTGTATCTATAGTTTGAAATTTAGGACTGTCCCCTGTGTACTGTGCACCAAAGATGACATTTCAATGCATTGTTCAATGACGACACAGCACCTATTTGTCTGTAATGAAGCTGAAGAGCTGGGCCCATTTATTTCAATGTTAGTTATTTTAAATATCCACATGAATGATGATGATGATGATGATGATGATGATTAACATGTAGAGGCTAATATTTCGAATTCATTTGTATCTCCTCTGGGCATTTCTTTGGGATTTGTTTACAGTCATGTTTTGGTCTCTGATTTTAAAATAATTTTCCTTTGTTGTAGGATGAGCAGTTCTTAGGTTTTGGCTCAGATGAAGAAGTCAGAGTACGAAGTCCCACAAGGTCTCCCTCAGGTATGGCTGACCCAGCGCGTGGTGCCTTTAAGTTGTGTCTGTGCAGAGACTGTGGCTTCCCCCGGCCTTGTCTGCACGGAAAGGGGTTTCTGGGACCCCCTTCCCTCTCCCTCACACTGAGGAGGAGATGGCACACGACACAGACCTCTCTGTGGGACTCTGCTCCCTCAGGCCGCTTTGTCTGCCCTCTCCCCTGTGGGAACCCCTGAGGCCTGGGCGGTGACTTCCATGGAGTGATTGGATAACCTGGTGGGCAAACTGGAGCTAACCTGCTGCGAGCAGCCTCAGCTTTGCATATTGGAATTATGATACTGCCTACACTTTGCGAATAATTTGGCCACTGTTTTTTACAGACGACATTTGCTCAGCTGTTGTCGAAGAACTAGAAACAAAACATTAGCATTGTCTGACCTATTTTCCTTGATCCTTGAAAGGCTGTATTAAAATAAAACAAAAGCGAGATGGGGTGTTTCCACTTATCAGCAAATTTTTGTCATTGTCCTCACCGAGAAAATATCTAGAATGCCTTGAAATTCTAGACTGGCAGAGACAATTCTCAGTGGAAGTAACATTTCGTAGCTTCCAGCACAGAGGACCCGGGGCCTTCTGATGGCAAAGCACCACCATGCGCTGCCTGTCGGACTTCTCCACGATCTAGTTGCTTTGGTTTACGTGGCTAGACAATCTAGTTACATCTGTGTTTTTGCTTTTCGACATAGACTTGGTTTGTGGTGTTTGTTAGCAGGCGGGTTTGGTAGCGTCATCACGTGTAGGAATCTAATTGACGTACGTGAGCTTACATTTGGGGGTGGAGCTGCCATTCTAGTTGGGAGGAGTGAGCCTGTAGCATTGCAGCATCTGAGCTGTTTAGACAGCAGCAGTGGCCTCTTTAATGTGTCGTCAAACTTCATATCAGAAAGTGATCTAGGGGTCATCTGGTCTGACCCTTTATTTATAGATGGGAAAGTGAGGCCCAGAAAATGCATGATGAGCAGTTAGTGTAACTGGTTTGTGAGGTCTTCGAATGTGTTGCAGATTACGGTGCGGGGCAGCAGAGCTGGACTCTTCTGTTTAGCTCTCTCTACTTGACTGCCAAAGTTTCTTTTAAAAGTTGGATAGAAGAGGTTTTCAGAATTAATAAAGGCCTGTGAGTGGCCAGATTCAAGTCTACCATGATGCCAAGGAATCTTGTGATGTACTTCGGGGTAGGAGTTTGTTTTCATTTACAAGCCTTTCTTGACCGTTTTCTCGTTTTTCCTTGGCTGTCCGTCTATCTTGAATGTTGTCTTGTCTTGTCTTGTTTTGTTTTTTAACCATCTGTATATGCTTCATTATTTGGGAAATGAAACAGTATCTCTGTTGTCTCCTAGTCCATTACTTTTGTAGTAATTAGTATATACTGAGAATGGATTTGTGAATCCTTAATCTGTGAAGGGAAGGCTCAAGTTAGTTGGTAAGGAAAGGCATGTATAGTCAGAAAGCTCAGCAGTAAGACCTTTGTTGATTTCTGTTCTGTTAGAAAGTTGGTTTCATAGTCTAAAATATTCATCATGACATAAAGCTCTTTAGGTCTAGCCTGTTAGGGGAGGTTTTAGTCTCAGAAGAATGTTGAGTCATATAAAACATATGCTAGACTAGGCAACTCTTAATACATTTAGAAAATACAGGCTTATACAGCGAATTGTAGGTAACAGTCTTGTTTTCTTAAGTCTCTTGGTAAGTAGCATAGTGAGCTGATTTATGAACTGGCAAATGCAAATTTCTTTTATTTAGGACAGAAGAAACCTGGTTTCCTAAGACTTCAATTTGCTCTTGACATCAGTTAAGATGAAATATTTTTTGTCACTTGAAACTAGTTCAAGAACTTGTAGGTAGGGGACTAAATCCATGAGCACATCACGGTGTCACCGGGCTGATGAGTGTACACGCTGCTGAGTTCAGTGGTCACATTCTGATGTCTCGTGAATGTTTTCATATTCAGCGCAACTTTCTTAGTGGACTGTGGCGTAATGGATGGAACGTGGCGGCGACTGAGCTGCCCAGGAGGTTTTCCCCGGGTGCTGGTGCGTAACCGATTGAGGAGCACGGGCTCACACTTGTGAGGGCCGCGTTCCTGTAAACATGCCCGCGGGTGTCCGTCTTGGCAGGGATGCGGAAAAGGTTGTACAGAGTCTTTTAAACAGATTTTTTTTTTTTGGTTGGTTGGTTCCCTGAGCGGCGATCGAACCCAGGCCGCGGCAGTGAACACACCGAAGCCCAGCCACTGCACCCCAGGGAACCCCTTAAACAGATTTTTGAATTCAGAATGAGCCTTGCTCGCCTCAATTGTAGGAAAACCAGTTTGTACATTAATTGCCCAGTTGAAAACCTTTTATTCTTGTATGTTTTTCTATCAAAGAAAGGAGTTAAATGTTCTTTTAGATGGAATGCTATTTAGTTGATTTCTTTGAGGCAGGTTTTTCGGGGAAAAGAAACTTAAGTACAGTTCAGATGTTTTATTGACTCATTAGACCCGAGTGTAGAGTTCAGTACAAAGTGACTTGTGCTAAAATATATTCAGCATTGTTAAGACCTGAACTGCACAGCTAAACATGCTCTCCATTGTTTAATTTCTGCACGCAGTTAAAAGTAGTCCTCGAAAACCTCGCGGGAGACCCAGAAGTGGCTCTGACCGACATCCGGCTCTCCTCTCTGACCCATCCGTGTTCCCCCCTCTGAGTAAATCAGAGACCAAATCTGGAGATAAAATCAAGAAGAAGGATTCTAAAAGTTTAGAAAAAAAGAGAGGAAGACCTCCCACCTTCCCCGGCGTAAAAATCAAAATAGCACACGGAAAGGACATTTCAGAGCTACCAAAGGGAAACAGAGAAGACGGCCTGAAAAAAATTAAGCGGACGCCGTCTGCCGCCTTTCAGCAAGCCGCAAAGATTAAAAAATTAAGAGCAGGTAAACTCTCTCCTCTCAAGTCTAAGTTTAAGGCAGGGAAGCTTCAGATAGGAAGGAAGGGGGTGCAGGTTGTCCGGCGGCGAGGAAGGCCTCCGTCGGCGGAAAGGGTCAAGGCCCCCGAGGGTCTCCTTGCCAACTCGGACCTGGAGAAGCCCCAGAAGGTGCGCAAGGACAAGGAGGGGACGCCCCCGCCCACGAAGGACGACAAGGCCGTGGTCAGACAGAGCCCTCGCCGCATCAAGCCCGTCAGGATCATTCCTTCTTCCAAAAGGACCGATGCGACCATCGCCAAGCAGCTCCTGCAGAGGGCCAAGAAGGGGGCGCAGAAGAAAATCGAGAAGGAAGCCGCTCAGCTGCAGGGCCGGAAGGTGAAGACCCAGGTCAAAAACATCCGGCAGTTCATCATGCCTGTGGTCAGCGCCATCTCCTCGCGGATCATCAAGACCCCCCGGCGCTTCATAGAGGACGAGGACTATGACCCCCCGATCAAAATCGCGCGGCTCGAGGCGACCCCGAACAGCAGGTTCAGCGCCGCGTCCTGCGGGTCATCGGAGAAGTCCAGCGCGGCCTCCCAGCACTCGTCGCAGGTGTCGTCGGACTCGTCGCGGTCCAGCAGCCCCAGCGTCGATACCTCCACGGACTCGCAGGCCTCCGAGGACATGCAGGGGCTCCCCGAGGAGCGGAGCGGGACCCCGGACGGCCCTGCCCCGCTGCCCATCTCCCAGTCCCCGGAGGACGGCGGCGGCGGCGGCGGCGGCGGCGGGGGTGGTGGTGGTGGTGGCGGTGGCAGCGGCGGGGGCAGCGACCACCGCAGGAGCCGGCGGTACTCGGTGTCCGAGAGGAGCTTTGCGGCGAGGACGAAGAAGCTGCCCGGCCTGCAGAGCGCGCCCCCGCCGCCGGGCTCGGCATCGCCGCCGCCACCGCTGCTCACGCCACCGCCACCGCTGCAGCCGGCACCCGGGCTGTCGGAGCACGCGCCCTGGCTGCTGCCGCCCACCATCCCCCTCGCGTCCCCGTTCCTGCCCGCCCCCGCGGCCCCAGCGCAGGGCAAGCGCAAGTCCATCCTGCGCGAGCCCACGTTCCGCTGGACGTCGTTGAAGCACTCGCGCGCGGAGCCGCAGTACTTCTCCTCCGCCAAGTATGCCAAAGAGGGCCTCATCCGCAAGCCCGTCTTCGACAACTTCCGGCCGCCGCCGCTGACCCCCGAGGACGTGGGCTTCGCGGCCGGCTTCGCCGCGCCGGGCGCTGGCGCGGCCGCGCGCCTCTTCTCGCCGCTGCCCGCGGGGACGCGCTTTGACGTGCACAAGCGCAGCCCTCTGCTGCGCGCGCCGCGGTTCACGCCCAGCGAGGCGCACTCGCGCATCTTCGAGTCCGTGACGCTGCCCGGCGGCCGCGGCCCCGCAGCTCCCGCGCCCGGCGCCTGCAGCCGGAAGCGGAAGCGGAAGGTGTTCAGCCCGATCCGGCCCGAGCCCCGGTCCCCGTCGCACTCCATGCGGACCCGGAGCGGGCGGCTCAGCGCTGCCGAGCTGTCCCCGCTCGCCCCGCCGCCCTCCGTGTCGTCGTCCCTGAGCATCGCTGTCAGCCCTCTCGCCACCAGTGCCTTAAACCCGGCCTTCGCGTTCCCGTCCCCGTCCCTGGCGCAGCCCGGGGGCCCGGCCGACAAGAGCCAGCGGCCCCGGAAGCAGGCGGGCGCCCCCGCCGAGCCCTTCGCGCCCGGCGGCCCCGGCCCGCTCTTCCCCTGGTTCGCCCCGGGCTCGCAGGCGGACCGGTCCCGAAGCAAGGACAAGGCCCCCGAGGAGCTGCCCAAAGACCGCGACGCGGACCGGAGCGCCGAGAAGGAGCGCAGCCGCGAGCGGGATCGCGAGCGGGAGAAGGAGAACAAACGCGAATCGCGGAAGGAGAAGCGGCGAAAGGGGGCGGAGGCGCAGAGCGGCCCCGCGCTCTACCCGGCGGGCAGGGGCTCCAGGGACAGGCCCGCGGGGGACGACGCGGCTCCGTCCTCCTCCGCCAAGACGGCCGCGGGGCGCAAGAAGTCCGCCTCCCTGGACTCCGGGCCCGAGCCTGCCTCTGCGACGCTGGCGGACGCCGCGGCTGTCAAAACCAAAATCCTCATAAAGAAAGGGAGAGGAAACCCGGAGAAAAGCCTGGACCTCGGCCCGGCCGCCCCGTCCCCGGAGAAGGACAGAGCCCTCTGCCTTCGCACTCCTGCGGCGAGCACTGTTAAACACTGCACTTCCTCTGTAGGCTCCATGTTGGCTCAGGCAGACAAGCTTCCAATGACCGACAAGAGGGTCGCCAGCCTCCTCAAGAAGGCCAAAGCCCAGCTCTGCAAGATCGAGAAGAGCAAGAGCCTGAAACAGACGGACGCGCCCAAAGCACAGGTACCGCCCGCGGTCGGTGGGTCGCAGGGTCAGCGAGCCCCGGAGCTCCGCCTCCCGGGAGCAGGCGTCAGGGCCGGGGGTCCCGCTGCTGCCGCAGTGATGGGGTTCGGGGAGGGGCCGGGAAGCGGCGGCATCCTGCCGTGGTCCCCGCCGATGGGTAGAAGGGACAGGGGAGGGCATTCCGGGGAGGAGGATCACAAGGACGGGGAGGGGCTGGACCGGTACCCGCAGGAAAGTGGGGAGCTGAGACGGCAGGGGAGGGTGGGGCCGCGTCACCGAGGACGCCGTGCTCGCTGGGCGTGGTGTCATGGGGTCGGTGACTGACGACTGAAGGCGTTTTTGTAGTCGCCTCGTTTTGCCAGTTGTCTTACTGTAGAAAACGGGGCCAGGTGGAGCGGTGCAGGCTCCTGTCCCCGAGTAGTGAGTGATCAGGGCCGTAGGTGGCAGGTGTTGGCAGAGCACATGGGACGAGCACCTGGCCTTAAGTTGTGGGGACAGCAGTTGTCGAACTGAGGTGAGATGATGGCAGAGTTTTACAAAGAACCGTGTTTTACTTTCTTTTTATATGGTGAGCTAGTCCCTCTTCCTTCCTGAGAAAACCTACTGACCTTTAGGTTCTTTTAAAAAACTCAGGTAGTAGATGCATATTTATGCTAACGTATCGAGTTGGGTCGCAGTGACCACAAACTTGGGGTTTTAACGTTATTCAGTGTAGGGCCGCATTTCCGCAGTTGTGCCCGTTGAGAGTCTTACTTATCATGGTGGTCCTGACACCATGCCGGACGATTCGATTACCTGCTGGTAGTAAGGACAGCGGTCCTTTAAGATGAGAGATGTTTGGTTTGGAGCCATCACCTCTGCTTCCGTTTGTAGGTTGCTTCTCCCTACTTCTCCGTTGATCAGGGAAATACAAGAAATAGTCTAGGGTTAGATAAGCCCTCTGTACACCAGACCCAACTTCTTGATACTGTAGCCTGGCAACTTAAATTTTGAGGGGAATTTTCGAGAAGTAGTGTAATTGGGAATAGATGCTTAGTTGATTTCTGTTTTGATTAGAAAGCCTTCTTATTCTGCCAATTTCAGGATCCCAAAGTACCGTGTTTTGCCATGTATAATGCGCACCCACATGTCTGTCCCAAAGACACCGTGCATCCTTAGTTTTCTCTCACAATTTTGGGCAAAAAAGTGCATTATACACGGCAAGATATGGCAGCTGATTTCTGTATAGTGATAAGCAGCTGGAAGTAACCAGATTTGAATTGTGTTGATTCTAGACTGTGCTGAGTCAGTCAGGAACACCTTGGCTCCGTTTAATGATATTTTCAACGTGTGTGGTGGTGGTGGTTTTTGGCTTGCCTCCTGTTTAGGGTCAAGAAAGTGATTCATCGGAGACCTCCGTGCGAGGACCCCGCATTAAGCACGTGTGCAGAAGAGCCGCCGTGGCCCTGGGCCGGAAGCGGGCTGTGTTTCCCGATGACATGCCCACCCTGAGTGCCTTACCGTGGGAAGAGCGAGAGAAGATTCTGTCCTCCGTGGGGAACGACGGTGGGTCGGGGGCCTTCCGACACCATACTTGCTGGCCGGTCATCCTCGGGGAGCCTCGTGTGACAGGCGGCAGTGGGGGCACAGGGTGTTGTTAGAGGAAACGCCTGTGGGGGAAGGGGCCGGGCAGGGGGCTGGGGAAGGCTGGGAGGGCTGTCGGACGCTTGCAAGTCCGACTTGCATGAACCAGGGCAGGGACCTTTGGGCAGAACCTTCCTGAACTGCTGTGCAGTGTGAGAAAGTTGGCCAAGGCCGCCCTTGAGCAAAAGTTGACTGTCAGGGTGTCTCGTGTGTCTGCCTTAGTGTCCCAGCCACACACAGTCACACCGTCCCATGGTAAGTTTGGCGTCTTCCACTGGATTTCCAAGCACAACGGCCGGGACCCCTGGGCAGTTGTGCCGGGTTAGGGGGGCACGTTTCCGTGGTTGCCCCATAGTTCTTCCCTGGTGGGGGTGGCTGACTGCTCATAGGAGACGCAGAGCGTCAGAGACTGTCCAGAAGCGTTCAGGTCGTGTTCTCGAGCTTCAGGTTAGGACTGCGTTTTGTCCTCAGTGTGTGGATTCCTGCTTTTATCAGGCTGCAGTCCTGGGCATTTACACCACGTCAGCATCATTTAGGCAGGCTCTGAGTGCTGCATGCGAGTAGTTCTGTCATAATGCACTTCGCTCTCCGAGTCCCAGTGGAAACGGAACGGGAGCACCTGTGGTAACAGAAATGCATTTGGAGGCTCTGCACCCCTGCTCCCAGGAAGGAGTCGGATGCTCTCCCAGGACTAACGCTCCTGTCTCTAACAGACAAGTCATCGGTCGCTGGCTCGGAAGACGCCGAACCGCCTGCTCCGCCCATCAAGCCAATCAAACCCGTGACCCGCAACAAGGCGCCTCAGGAACCTCCCGTGAAAAAGGGGCGGCGGTCGCGGCGCTGCGGGCAGTGCCCCGGCTGCCAGGTGCCCGAGGACTGCGGCCAGTGCACCAACTGCCTGGACAAGCCCAAGTTCGGGGGCCGCAACATAAAGAAGCAGTGTTGCAAGTGAGTGGGGCGTGGCCATGGCGGGGTGGGGCTTGCCGCCTGGGCGGGTACGGCTGTGGGGCGCTCCTGAGAGCCGTCCTGTGGGGGGCCGGGTTGGCGCAGTGCTGCTGGGGGGACGCCGGCGTGCTGGGAACGCCCCAGTCTGCTCCCCTGAGTGCAGCAGCCAGCCATCCGCGGGAAACGTGCTTAGTGACTGGGGATCAGCGTTTTTACTTCGTTCCAGTTTAGTGAATCTCGTAGCCGCACGCGCCTGCTGACACCGCGTCGGCGCAGGGCTGAGCGCTTCTCCCTGAAAACTGCCAGTTTACTTGTAGCGTTTACTAGAGCGCCTGAAGGCGCCGTGTTCAGGAGACCCTGGGGACATCTTGGCCGTGACCCTTCGCTCTGCACCGCAGGATTCCTGCACGCGCATGGGGTTTTCGTTATGGAAGGCCGAGTTACCTCTTCTCCCCTTTTCAGTCAGTTTGTGGAAGCACTTCCTGCCCTCTGGGATAATTTTAAATGCATCGAGAGTTGCATGCACAGAAATTTTGGTGATTGAGCATCTCATTAAGTCCCTGGCACATGCAGTCGATATTATCAATACGTGTTTTCTGAATGAATGAGTGACAGGAAAGGGGCTGATACAGAACCTAGTAGGGAGCAGTGCTGCACGGCTTACGCCTGGGGAGGCATCTCTTAGACACAGTAAGTTCTGGGCTTTGGTTTAGAAGTCCAGCCGTAAGCAACAGTCTCGTCTCAGCCCCCTCAGTGTAAAGCAGTGAGAACTCACAGGTCAGCAAACAGGTACATGACAGCAAGACAAAATCATAGTGAGTTTAGGGGTTGAAATGGGTTCCATTCGAGTTTAAACTTCAAAGTCAGGTTGAGGTTCGTGAGGCTGACAGGCCTGTAGCATGTTGCTGCAAGCAGAAGCCTGGGGGGTAGTCTTGGTCTGCTTCGTGTTCAGATTACCGTGTGAGCAGTAACCTCGTGAGTGAGCACACCTGGTGTGATTACAGGGATGCCCATGGAGTGTGCTGCCAGTCGGTACTGGGTTACGAGAAACTTTGAGTCTCATTTCAGAGATGATATTTGCTCCTCTGGGCAGCCGACCGAGGAATTGGGAGGCTCAGATTTTAGTGAAGTCACGAGCAGCCCTCCTTTCAACTCTGAAAATGAACCTAAATAAAGGTTCACTGATCCTTGCACACAAATTCACATTTACTGCAGTTGCTTCTCCTGTAAATGCCGTTGACTTTATAGTGTGTCCCTCGTTACCCTAGGATGAGGAAATGCCAGAATCTACAATGGATGCCTTCCAAAGCCTACCTTCAGAAGCAAGCAAAAGGTAACGCGGAGGCCTTCCCCGAAACGCCTCCTGCTTTGGTGCCGTGGAATGTGCGCACCGAGGGCGGAGGGGGCTGGCTGTTTCTTCATCGTGAGCGCTGTTCTCTCCGGGGGAGCTGATGGGTGTCGAAGCTGGGTGATGGGTCCTTGGGGTCGTTTTCCTGTTCCCTTCATCTGGGAGTATATTTGAAAATTTCCATGAAAAAGAAAAACATTTTTTAAGTTAATATAAAAATTATAGTTTGGTCCATTTCTTAGAGCACTAAAAGTGCCTGTTTCATGTGGCGGACGCGGCATTAACTTTCTGGAGCTTTCGGTGTCACCTGTAGCTGTGGGACGCAGAGCAAGGCCCTTCTGTCGTAGATGCCCTTCTCCTCGCCTGTGGCTGAGTAATCGTGCTCTTCTTCCCCAGCTGTGAAAAAGAAAGAGAAGAAGTCGAAGACCAGCGAAAAGAAGGAGAGCAGAGAGAGCGCTGCCCCAAAGAGCGTGGACTCTGGTCCGAAGGCGGCCCCGGCAGCCAGAGAGGACCCCGCCCCCAAGAAGGGCAGCAGCGAGCCCCCTCCCCGGAAACCCGCCGAGGAGAAGGGCGAAGAGGGGCCCGCCCCTGCCCCCGCCCCGGAACCCAAACAGGCTGCCACACCGCCTTCCAGAAAGTCCAGTAAGCAGGCCTCCCAGCCGGCACCTATCGCCCCCCCACAGCCGCCCAGCACAGCTCCGCCGAGAAAGGACGTCCCCAAGGCGGCTCCTGGCGAGCCCAAGAAAAAGCAGCCCCCACCCCCGGAACCAGGTGAGTGAGGGGCGCCCAGGAGCTGCTGCTCCCGAGCTGCCTGCGGAGCACTGATGTCCGGACGGCACCGGGACACCCCGATGCGTGTGCTTTTAAGTCTGCGGGTCAAGACAATTAGCTCTCTTTTAACCATGACCTGATAATAAAGAAATAGAAGCAAAAACCAGTTAACTTGGAGATACTGTCTTAATTTCCTGCTGAAGCCTGCAGATCAAATAGCTTTTGGGTGTTTTTTGCGACCCCTCGTCACAGTCCCGTCGGTCCTAATGTAGCCATTGCCGTTGCGCGTTAACCGTGAGCGCGGCAACATCTGACTGCCGTTTGTTTTGAATTCTTTAGGTCCGGAGCAAAGCAAGCAGAAAAAAGTGGCTCCTCGCCCAAGCATTCCTGTAAAACAAAAACCAAAAGAAAAGGTGAGAGACCGGTTTCTGTGCCGTTTCTCAGGGACGCTCTCCCGCTGTGCTGTCGGAAAGCAGCCTTGTGCGTGGTGGCTCCGGGACTGAGCTGCGGTGCAGGGAGCAGTGGAATTTCTTACACTTAACGCCCTTCAGGTTTAGGCTTTAGCTTCTGCCTTTTCTTTGTCTCTTTCCCCTGTTGTTTTCCTGCTTTGGGGCCCTCCGTGCTTCTGTTGGTGCTACTGGCCGCTTACGTACTGGTTTTCTGCTCTCCACATCCTTTATTTGTCTGTAGCACGTACCTTCCCTGTGCCCACTGTTTTTATTGTGTGGAGAGACAGAGGTCTTCATGCATCTTCTGGCTCTTTCCACCATCCTTCCGTGCCCCCCCATAAGGGTGTGCATACGTCCTGCCTGGTGCTGTCAACAGCATCGACAGTGCCCCAAGGGAGGCACACGCCAGGTCGCAGGAGGCCGCGCTCCAGTCACCCTCGGTTTTCTGACTGTGACGAGAGTTACACCGGCGAATGAGACGTCACTGACGGTCCCAGAGCTGGGGGAGTTGTTGTGGACCTCGCGGGCAGGCTACACAAGTGCGGAGTGCGCAGCCGAGATTCGATGTGCAGCTCGGAGACTTAGAAGAGTGGCAGAAGAACCTGCCGCTGTCCTGTGGGTGGGGCTTCACCGTGCTGACCTCAGCGGGCGCCGTGGACCGCAAGGGAGCAAGACGAAAACACGGGGAGAGTCCTGGGATTCTGTCCTCGGGGGTGCAATACACGTGCGCACGTAAAGTGCCTCAGTGGAAAGAGGAACCCGAAGATGACTTCCGTTTCTGTCGGACCCTTCCGTCGGAAACGGGTTTTCCACATCAGTAACGAGATTCGTCGTTTGCATTTTCTGTGCCAAGAGTGAAGGCAGGTGGGGTGCGGGTTTGTTGGTTATTTCTCTCTGCCCCTGTAGGAGAAGCCGCCTCCCGTCAGCAAGCAGGAGAACGCAGGCGCCCTGAACACCCTCAGCACCCTCTCCAACGGCAACAGCTCCAAGCAAAAAGCCCCGGCCGACGGCGTCCACAGGATCAGAGTGGACTTCAAGGTAAGAGTGTTCAGTGACCCGGTCAAGTATGGGGTCGTGTACTTAAAATCAGTGTGGAAAGGGGCACCTCGGCACCAAGTGGGGGGAGGAGTGAGCACCAGTGTCGGCACGTGGGGTCGGGTGTGTGAGCACCTCGGTCGCTGAGCTGTCACGTGCATGGAGGTGGGGACAGGGCCTGAGGACATGATCCATCACCTAGGACTTGTCCAGCGGTGACTGCTGGACTCAGTGACGCAGAGGGCAATGTGGGTCCCGGGGCGCACTTTGCACGAGAGCTGGCACAGATGGAACCAATAGGTGGGGAGCCTTTCAACAGTCGGTGTCTGAGCTGAGAAGTTTTTAAAGCAGCAGTTATTTTGAACTCGCTGAGATGAAGTGTTGCTGACATTCTGGCACCACTCCCGCTTTACCTTTTTTTATCCTTATTTTCGGGCCACAGGGGTGTCCCTGTCGAACTCTCATGAGTGATTTCTCTCTCTCGCCCCAGGAGGACTGTGAAGCGGAGAACGTGTGGGAGATGGGCGGCCTGGGCATCTTGACCTCCGTCCCGATCACCCCCAGGGTGGTGTGCTTTCTCTGCGCCAGCAGCGGGCGCGTGGAGGTAAGGCGTGCGGCCTCTGCCCGGTGGGCCCGTGTGCAGTGCTGTTTCGTGGGTGGGTACGGGGACCTTCCCTTTTACACCAGCCAATGAAATGCTCCTGGGGATTTTCAGAGATTTCCGGAAGGAGCTGGCTTCATGTTAGGGTAGCAGAGTTAGTGAGTGTGACAGTTTTAACAGTCCAGTCTCTTAAATTGCCTCTTAATTAGAGTTCTGACTTTTCTGCTAGACATCCAAACACGAAAAAAGTAATACAGTGTTCTTCTAGAAAAAGAGGCTTTCGACAGTTGTTTTACATTGGTTACGAGAAACCCCTCGTCGCTAAAGAGCTCTTAGCAATAAATAAGAAAAAGGAATAACACGCAGTCAAAAGCCAAGCTTCAGGACAGGAACACCTGGTTCACAAAATGAGAAATGGAGGCATGGTGACAGAGGGCACTGGGCCTTCTGACGGCCAGAAACTGGACATTGAGGCCTGACAAAGGATCGCGTGCAGTGGGTCTTCTGTTGGGAAACTCTAAATTAAATGAGTTACAATCTTCCCTTCTGAGGGTCGTGGGACGATAAGTATGTTTTTAAAATGGACATGGCCTCTGACGCAGCCGCTGCACTCCGGGCACCCGTCTGAAGGATGTAGTTAGATAAATCCGTGTGCGCGTGTGTCTGCGTGTGTGCTAACGTATGTAGTTAACCCTCCTATGCACGTGTACACGTAATGCATGAAGTGTCGCTTCTGGTATTGTTTATGCTGCAGTCACTTTAGATGCCATTGAGACTGCGACTCATTCTGTGAGGGCTGGGGCTTTGCTCTGTCCCTGTCCCTCTGTCACCTAATGCTTTGTGTCCACGCACGTGCTGCCCACAGGAGTACTTACGCATCTGTCCCTCACCTTCTGTGATAACACGGGTTTTTTCCCGGGTCTGATTGCTGTAACTTAAATTGGGTAGTTGGGCACAGCGGTCCCGCAGAATGCTGGAAGCTGAATTGGAGAATGAAGAGCCCACTGCCCACGGTGGCTTGCCTGATGAATGCTTCCTCCGTCTGAGATTTAAAAAGTTTTGTATGTTGGCATGATTGTAGGTTTTCGGAAAAGTTACAAGAGTGGTACAAAGAATTCCCATAGCCCCTTCACCCAGGGTCCCCAAATAGTAATGTTTCTCATTTGCTTTATCCTTTTCTCTTTGCGTGTTTATATTTTACAAAATAAGAACTAAAATGTATGCACATTCTTCTCTGTAGACACGTTAGTTCCCAAAAACTTGAGAGCACGTTGCAGACAGGTGCCCTTGCACCGCTCAATATTTTACTCTGAGTTCCCTGAAACCAGGGACACTTGTGTAACCACGGGATGGTGGTCGGAGTCAGGCGTTCACCCGGGCGTACTGCCGTTACCGGAGCTCTGGACCTTGTTTAGGTTTGACCAGTGGTCTCAGTAATTCCTTTATGGCACAAGAAAATTCTGGATCACCTTCCTTTGAAGTTTTAAAAATCCCTGTAGTAACATGAGGATCACTCAGTTCTGAGATTAGACGTGCAGAGGCTCACCCGGAGGTTAGAGCTGTTTAGGGGACTGGAGGGAACCGTTGAGGCCTTCCCTGTTCCCCAGCCTCTACGTTCCCACGGGGTCTGTACCTGTCCCGTGGCACTCACCAGCGCGTTCTGTGAAACCTCAGGTTGGACTTAACTCGTCGCTTTGTAACTCCAGAACTGTCCTCACGGGCGCCCTGAGCTCCCTGCGGTGCTTTGTAAAATACGGGCCTCGCTCATGACTCTACGTGCCGGTACCCCCGCACTCCCACGGCCCAGAGGACGCGAGGGGGGCTTGGCTGATGTTCCTGCACGTTCCCTGCCACCTCTGACGCTTCCCTGTCACCCTAGTTCGTGTACTGCCAGGTCTGCTGCGAGCCCTTCCACAAGTTCTGTTTGGAGGAGAGCGAGCGCCCTCTGGAGGACCAGCTGGAAAACTGGTGTTGTCGTCGCTGCAAGTTCTGTCACGTCTGTGGGCGGCAGCACCAGGCCACCAAGGTACAAGGCTGGGCAGTGCGCCGCGGGGAGGGCTGCGCTGGCTCTGCGTTTCCGCCCTTCAAGCGAGGGTTCTGCAGCTGTGCTTTTCTCCTGGCCGAGTCTGTTTTGCCTGTCGAGGTGCCTGTTTTTGTGTTTTAATTTTGGGAATGTAGCAGAACACATGGCATTGGATACAGAGTAAATCAGCCGTATGCAAGACTGTGCCTCGCTGAGTGCCTTTGACCGGGAATAGATCCTTGCACGTCGATGCAGAATAGATAATTTCGGAGGAAATTTAAGCTGTCAGAATGAGGCGCCCCCTTCCTTGGAGAGAAGCATGAAGTGGGGTATGACGTGCTCGGCGTTGGGTGGCGGTGAGGCGACGCCCCCTTTTGGCCTCTGTGTTTTCTTACAGCAGCTGCTGGAATGTAATAAGTGCCGAAACAGCTATCACCCTGAGTGCCTGGGACCCAACTACCCCACCAAACCCACGAAGAAGAAGAAGGTCTGGGTGAGTTCACGCCACGCCGCTCAGGAGACTCGTCCTGGGACTGGGGGCTCGCACGGCTTTCGCAGGAACGTCTGCCCCGAGGATGTCTGTGTAGCGTTTTGTCTGTCTCGTTAGAAGATGCGACCTTCTTAAATAAGGACAGATACTGAAATGAAGGATTTCTGTGGCATCTCTGCTCTTCCGTTCCAGATCTGTACCAAGTGTGTCCGCTGCAAAAGCTGCGGGTCCACGACTCCCGGCAAAGGGTGGGACGCGCAGTGGTCCCACGACTTCTCCCTGTGCCACGACTGTGCCAAACTCTTCGCGAAAGGTACCTCGGAAAGGCCAGCCATGTCGGCTTCGGGGCTCGTGCTCGGTGTTTCGGAGTGGACTGAGCCCCGGTGGGACCCGAAGTCTTGCACACCTTCCAGCACTGACAGTGTCCTGCTTCTGGTCTTGCTCTTCCCTTTGCGCTTTCTTAGCTCCCGTGGGCAGGGGCGGGGGTCACCTATAGTAACCACGTAGATGCCGAAGCGCGGCGTGTGCAGAAACGACTGCAGGTGGTACTGACTCGAACGTTCTGTTTCAGTGGTTACGCTGGGAAACATGGTAACTAACGCCTCCAGCTCGTTTTACTGACTTAGGATGATGACGTGAAACAGGTCACTGTGGAAGTTATTTGAAACGAGCAAGTCGGTATTAAACCTATTAAGTACATCGGAGCAGAGGGCACGTGCGCTGAGAGCACACTCATGAAGGTGGTACGGTGTGCAGAATTTTAGGGAGTGTGCTCCGAGCTGTACTGTGCACGCACCAGGAACAAAAGTTGGATAAATTAACTTACTGCCATGTCCTCACCTGTTTTCAAAAATTTAAATATTTCTTGGGAGTGTTTAAGAGACAAAGTTCTCCCTCCCATTCTCCTGTCACGATCCCCATGAACTCACCCTCCTGACCCCGAGGAAGAGAACTAGGGCAGAACGCAGAGCAGTCTTGAGGCGGCCCAGACCCGTGCATGTTCTGCGGTGGGTCTCTGCTCGCCTGTGTCGGCGGTTCTAGAAGAAGAGGAGAGGGGCTTGCCGTTTATTGCACAAGTGTAAGCCAAGAGCCTGCGCGTCACTGAGAGCTTTGCTTTGCTTTCAGGAAACTTCTGCCCGCTCTGTGATAAGTGTTACGACGACGACGACTATGAGAGTAAGATGATGCAGTGCGGGAAGTGTGATCGCTGGGTCCATTCCAAATGTGAGAACCTTTCAGGTACAGAAGGTTGGAGTCTTTTTATTACCGTTTCTTCTTTGTTTCTCGCCACAGCTACCCTTAGAGCCCCCAGAGAACCACGGGTGTAAAATCGTGCTCACGCTGCCCGTCATTTTTTTTCTTTTAATATTTTCATCTCTAGAATAAACAATATTGTGTTAATTTTGTGCTTGTTTATCCTGAACACGTCCCTCTGAAATATTTACTCACTGTCCTCTGTTGGCAACCTGTTGAGTTCCCAATAACCAGAGCTTGGATTAGTGTTAACAGGGTCCCTTTGGAGACCGGTGTGTGTGAGTCCTGAGGGGTATTAGCGACTTAGTGCGGGTCTTACGTGAAGCTTTATCCAGTAGACTCGCAGGTAGTGCTGGATGAAGGTGAGTGGGCTCTCCGTCCACCGGAGACACTGCTGCAGTGAGTTCAGTGGGATCGTCCCCTGTCCCCCTCCCCGCCCCCCAGAGCGCCTTCACTGGTGGCCTTTGTGTCCCCAGATGAGATGTACGAGATCCTGTCCAACCTGCCTGAGAGTGTGGCCTACACCTGCGTGAACTGCACCGAGCGGCACCCCGCCGAGTGGCGCCTGGCCCTGGAGAAGGAGCTGCAGGTGTCGCTGAAGCAGGTTCTGATGGCGCTGCTCAACTCCCGGACCACCAGCCACCTGCTGCGCTACCGACAGGCAGGCCCGGTCTCATTCTCTCCGAGCTCATCCTTGGGGGTTCCCAGCTCGTAACGGGGTGCTTTCTGTCCACCTGTTCTCTTCTTCTTTTAGTGTTGTAGAGTTCACTCGTTCTGGCCTTGCACTGTTAAGAACGTGTTTAGAGCCAAGGGTAGGACCGTCTTTGGGGTGAGGAGTAGGAAGCGCCCTGTCTTCAGAGGCCTGGCTGTTCAAGTCATTGGACTTCCTACGGGTGGGCTGCGGGGACCCAACAAAGGATGTCACCCCAACGGGTGACCCGGTCAGGGTTGCTTTCTTGGAGAGAAACGACTCCAACTGGGACGAGAGGAGGGGTTGCAGAGGACTGGGCCCAGCGCCAGGAGCAGTGCTCGGGGCAGTTACGGGAACCCAGGCGACAGAGAGCGAGGTGGCCTAGCCCAAGGTGACAGTGGGGCTGCAGACCGTGGCTCTGGGAAGTCAGCATGTGAAGGCCGCTGCTTTTGTCCACTGACGTCATGGACTGTGCATCTGTAAGCGGCCGCCGGGACGCTGGGTGCTCTCAGCCTCTCCGAGGGGCGCTGGCTGCTGCTCTGGCTCTTGCTGGAGCCCCAGCTCGCCAGCCGGAGGGTGAGCTGCCGCCTGCGTCTCACGCCCAAGGAGCTGCATGGTCCCCGTTTCCTCAGACTGGGCTGGAACTTTCCAGGCGAGGCCCTCACATTGGCTTCACCGAGCACCTCAGTAACTCCCGGTTCCAGGGAGCTCCCTGGTGGTGCAGTGGCTTAAGGCTTCGGCACTGGCGCTGTCAGCGCTGTGGCCTAGGTTCGATTCCCAGTCAGGGAGCTGCCCACATACCAAACAAACAAACAAAAAACCCGGTTCCGCCTGACTGAAGAGACATCGCTTCTTACTGTCACCTCCTCGTAGGCTTTGTCACCTGAACCCTTGGGTCCCATCCTCATTACCTCCCCCAGAACTGGCAGAGATGCCTCGTGTTCAATGTTAGATTAAACTCGTCTCTCCTGGCAACAGGCGGCCAAGCCCCCAGACTTGAACCCTGAGACGGAGGAGAGCATCCCCTCCCGCAGCTCCCCCGAGGGACCCGACCCGCCCGTGCTGACTGAGGTCAGCCAACAGGACGAGCAGCAGCCCCTGGACCTGGAGGGCGTGAAGCGCAGGATGGACCAAGGGGGCTACACGTCTGTGGTACGTCGGCCTGGGCTCAGCTGGGGCCCGTGCGGCCCCCCAAGTCTGTTGGGGGATGAGACGGGGTGTGGCATTCGCAGGGGGTTTGTGTCCTGTCTAGAAGTGCCTTGTGTCTTGGTACCTGAAGGTAGGGGAGGGGTCTCAGAGGTGGGTCATGGCAGGGAAGGTGGCGTCTGAACATGGTGGTGTTAACTGGGCTTTCGTCTGAGCTCTCTGAGAGTTACGTTAACATCCGAACCTGTTTGTGGAACCCTGATCAACGACAAAAACGTGCAGTCAGTTGGTGTGCCCCTTTTGCGATAACACCTGAAGGACACGTCTGTCTCTGTAGGACACTCAACTTTTAGATAGACGCCTTTTCATCTCACGGTTTTAAAACTACGTAGGAAATGACCTGTGAACTCATCCTGTCATCTGCTATTCAGTCGTTCCTGCGTTTTAGTCTGAATCCAAAGCTGTGGCCCTGCGTGGGTCCCTTCCCCGACGCCGCTGACGTATTTGCGTTCCTGCCTTACGAGCCTTGCAGCTCTTGACTGACAGCTGTCAACTGTGAGCTGAACCTCAGAGGCCTGTAATGAGAAAGGACACTGTATTACCATAAGGGGTCGGCTTTCCGTGGGATCCCTGTGCTGGGTGATGTGGGGTTCGGGGGAGTGGTCGGAGAGCACGCCTTCTTACGGACAATTACCCCTGGATGCCTGTGCTTCCTACACAGTTGGAGTTCAGTGATGACATCGTGAAGATCATTCAGGCGGCCATTAATTCCGACGGAGGGCAGCCAGAGATTAAAAAGGCCAACAGCATGGTCAAGTCCTTCTTTGTTCGGGTGAGTGGTGCCGACGGCTCCCGTTTCTCGGGCTCACCTGTGGGCAGTGGCCCCGTGAGCCACAGCGCCTTGCCCGCACTTTGCTTCGCCACGTGCACGGACGTCTTTTGGTTCAGTTCGTTCCTCTGACTCGTGGAGAGGAGGTTGGTGAGGTCACCGGGGTGAATGGAGCTTTTTCTCGGTGACCTGACACCTCGCTCACATTGACAGAAGCTGGTGGGAAGCTGCTGTTTTTTCGGTGGTTTCCGGATGAATGTTCACGAGCTTACGTTTGGTTTGTTTTCTCTTAGCAAATGGAACGTGTTTTTCCGTGGTTCAGTGTCAAAAAGTCCAGGTTTTGGGAGCCAAATAAAGTATCAAGCAAGTAAGTAATCCTGTGTGAGGTTCTCCCTCCGCGTCAGCGAGGTAGATGAGAGTCTCGTGTCTCATGGAGGGCGTGTTAGACTGGGTTTTAGTATTCAGGAAGTGAATCCGTTGAAGTGCGTTCTCAGCGCTGGCTTCGAGATTATTAGTGTTTCCTGTAGCCTGTTGCCATTTGTTCCGGGCTGTGTTACGTTTTAGAGAACTTGGTTTGCCGTGCGGCCTGTGGACGTGCGCTGAGCGTCTAACATGACCCAGTAATCGGGCTCGTTACAACTGGGTTGTTTGATTCAGTTCAAGTGGTGCTCTCTGCCTCTCCTGATTCTGCATGTTTAACCGTAAATTTTTATTCCAGCAACTTCTTTTGGTTCTTTGATAAAGTCATCATTTGTTTCAGGAGTCACAGACTGAGAGTTTTATTTTTAGTCTAACACAGTATTTAGGCAGTTTGCAAATTCTGGGACTTGCTCTTACATTCTGTGCGTGGAGCCGAGGCCTGCCGACCCCGCGAGCTTGATCGTCTTGCACGGCTCTGGGACGCGGCAGGAGCCTGCTAAGCGCTGTCGACCCCGTTGTTTTCAGCAGTGGCATGCTGCCCAACGCCGTGCTTCCGCCTTCTCTCGACCACAACTATGCTCAGTGGCAGGAGCGAGAGGAGAGCAGCCACACGGAGCAGCCTCCTCTCATGAAGAAGATCATTCCAGCTCCCAGACCGAAGGGGCCTGGAGAGCCCGACTCGCCCACGCCGCTGCCCCCTCCCACGCCACCGGCCCTGAGTAAGGCCCCCGGGGCGGGTCGCGGCCCCTGTCCCACACAGCCAGACGCCTGACTTTGTGGGTCTAATTGTAATATACTTGCACGTGGGGAAGCATTTTCAGGACGTCCTTAAATGCAGTAGAATCCTTATTTCCGCTTCCCTCGGAATGTTAGCGAGGAACCCGTGCACACGCTGACGTAACTGGCGGTGAGGTAGCACCACCTTGGACGCTTCCCGAGAGTGTTTACTGTGCAGGCTGTCGCCTATTTAAGCCCAGTTGTGTTCTTTTTTCCTTGAAATCGGACAGTGTTGCCAGTTTTAACCGCGTGTCCTTTGGGTCTCCAAGGTACTGACCGGAGTCGAGAAGATAGCCCAGAACTGAGCCCGCCCCCGGGCACCGAGGACAACCGGCAGTGTGCGCTGTGCTTGGCGTACGGCGACGACAGTGCCAACGTACGTGCCGCGGCCCCCGGGCCCTCCCTGCGAGATGCCCGTCGTGGGCTCGCGGGGCTGTGCGCCTAAACTCGGTGGTGGGGTGCCATTTAATGCATGTTTGTCACTTACTTTGTGGCACTTGGGACTTGTTCTCTAATCGATTTATTGGACTTAAAAGGTGATTTGCCTTAAAGTAACCCACTAATGATGGCGAGAGGTTTCTCTGGAAAGTTCCTCGAGAAGGTTTTACGACGTCAGTGAAGCAGAAACGGCGTGTTAAATCGCTTGTGGTTATGGGATGCAGCAGAGTGGTCGGACCGCTCTTGGGCTTTGCTGCTCAGTGGCTCTTGCTGGCGAGGAGCTTAAGTTCTCCGACCCTGTTTCCTCTTCAAAATGAGGCTAAAACTAGCACTTACCTCAGAATGGTGATGAGGATTAGAGGAAATGACGGACGCAAAGCCTTACCTAGTGCCTGACGTGCAGTAAGCTCACCACAAAAAAAAGGTTTTTTAGTGCAAGCTGAGAGAACCAGCTTGGAAATGCAGGTTCAAGAAGCACACTTGGATACACTGACCACTTACTGCTTATTCTGAAATTCTCTGCGGATAAAACAGTTCCCGTCTGTGGAAAAAGACAGTCAGCAAGGAGAGGCGTGGAAACAGACACACGGAGAAAGGGACCGTGATTCTTGTGTGCGTGCCTAAGTTAACGCATTTCAGTTGATGTACTGAAGCTGTTTGATGGAGGTGGCACTTAGCATGAAGCAAGACCTTTGACGTTGTGTTCTTTAAAGAAAAAAGGCGTGTCTTTGTCCCACAGGATGCTGGCCGTCTGCTCTACATTGGCCAGAACGAGTGGACGCACGTCAATTGTGCCTTGTGGTCAGCGGAAGTGTTTGAAGATGACGACGGGTCACTGAAGAACGTGCATATGGCTGTGATCAGGGGCAAGCAGCTGGTACGAACTGGGGGTCAGTGTGGTGGGAGAGACGCCCTCTCAGGTTCCAGGTGTTCTTTCTGTGGCTCAGGGCCGCCTCCGGAGCGGTTAGCGGGTAACACACAGTGGCGTGTCTGACCCCCAGAGGATGCCCCCCCCACCTGGAGAGGAGCCCAGACTGTGGCTGTGACAGCAGGAGGTGCTGCCCCACAGGCTGGGTGAAGGAGATTTGTCTGTTAAGCCCAGGAACTAGAGGACCGTTATGGCCCTGACGGGTGTGGTCTTTCTAGACTCGGATGTAATCGCTTTCTAGCAAGATGGTGTTTTCAGCATTGATCTTCGGAGTTTCGCCTTAAACTAATCATGTACCCTAGGAGAAAAACTGTGTGTTAGTTGTAGCTCTAAATCGAATTGTAATACTGAGACTGAGTGGTTACAGGGCTCCGTGGGCATTGGAGAGAGGATGTGGAGAGGGGACTCGTGTCACCTCTCCGTGTTGTGCAGATTGTCGGTAAACAAAACGAATTGCAGGAGAGGCAGGACCCGCGGTGGGTGGGGCGGGGCGGGGGCTTCGGGGGAGGAGATGGGAAGTGGCTCGCGCCCGCTGGAGGTCTGACTGGGGCTCCATTGTTTCTGGATCGTTAGAGGTGCGAGTTCTGCCAGAAGCCGGGGGCCACGGTGGGCTGCTGCCTCACCTCCTGCACCAGCAACTACCACTTCATGTGCTCCCGAGCCAAGAACTGCGTCTTTCTGGACGATAAAAAAGTGTATTGCCAGCGACACCGGGATTTGATCAGAGGCGAGGTGAGAGCGCTTCCGGTGCTTTACGAGCCCTCTCGGAGGCCAGGGAGACGGGCGTCAGCGGGCGGGGCGGCAGACGTGTTTGGCTTTCCCGCCGTGTGTCCCCGGCTCTCCTCGTGGGAGAGACGCACAAGTCCCGCTGGCGAACCGGGGGGTTTGCGATGAGTGTGGGGATCGTGGGTCCCGTTTAGGAAGGTGCCGCCTGCGGACCGGTTTTCGTTTCAGGTGGTGCCCGAGAATGGGTTTGAAGTGTTCAGAAGAGTGTTTGTGGACTTCGAAGGAATCAGCCTGAGAAGGAAGTTTCTTAATGGCTTGGAACCCGAAAATATCCACATGATGATCGGTACGGTGTGGGCCTGACGTGCCGGGGCAGGCGGCGTGCGTCGTGGGGTGCTTTCGCATCTTCAGTTGTCACGTGATGGCGCGTGTGTTTACCTGTGTGTCGTCGTCCCCTCTAATAACTTCTCTCCCCTGGGCCAGGCTCCATGACAATTGACTGCTTGGGAATTCTGAACGACCTCTCTGACTGTGAAGACAAGCTCTTTCCTATCGGATATCAGTAAGTGGGACGGTAAAGGCAAGACAGCAGCTCCCCCAACTCGAGCACCCCAAAGCGGGGAGCCGGTCCTGCAACGCAGAGCCGGCGGCGGCGGCGGCTGTGAACTGCTGCTACCCACTAAGTGCTGCTTTGCTGCGTCTCTTAGATTAGGAGTAAAGTATGATTTCATTTCAACTGAGTCCCATTGTGGGAGGGACGTGTTGACTAGCTTGGTGGTAAGTTGGCACGGTGACAGACGGTCACTGGGATGAGCGTGATGACCGCATTGCAGGGCATGAAAACGTCCTATCACGACGTTGCAGTGATCCGAAATACCAACTAGACGTAAATAAACAGGATTTCAGGGTCGTTTCTAAGTAAAACCTAAATAGGAAGCACAGGGTCAGTCTCCGAAGCTGCCACCGACTTCCGTTCATCTGGATTCCAACGCCCCGAGTGTTACGGGCCCCACACCCCTCCGGCCGCTGTCCCGCGTTTCACATTTGTTGGTCACTTCTAAAACGGCAAACCCAGTCCTCCAGGAGGACGTCAGTGCTTTCCGTGTGAAGCACACCGTTTGCAGCCCTAGCGGGCTGGCACTGTACGTTTATCCCGTCTTCCCTGCCGCCCCCGTCTGTGCCACGTCGCCCCACGTGCTCCAGCTTCCTCTGCGTTCCGGGTACGACGGCAGTCAGGCCGCACCTTAGCGGGCAGCCCTCTGTGTGGACGGGGCCCCGTCAGCAGCCGGAACATAAGTGGTTGCCTGTCCCTTGTCTCTCAAAGCTGTTACACGGTGTCCCTCGCCTGCAAGGAGACCCCTCCGGTTTGCTCTTCCCGCGTGGTGCACTCGGGGTGGGGCAGTCACCCCTTCCTGAAGGCCAGTGACGACTCCTCGCAGTGGCCGCTATTTTCCTTTCTACGTATTTTACTATTTTTGCCTCCTGCTTACAGTACAATAAAGAGTTGATGCTGTGTTATGAGGGTCAAAGGAAAGCCAAGGCCTTCAAACGGCCTGGTGCTCCCCCACGCAGGGAAATGTGTAGTGAGAAACGCAGAACAGCTCCATCCTCGGAGCCGAGGGGACGGGGGAGGCCAGGACAGGCGTCACCTCTGCTGCTGTGCACTCATTTCTGGCACGAACCCGTCTGCAGGTGTTCCAGGGTGTACTGGAGCACCACGGACGCCCGCAAGCGCTGCGTGTACACGTGCAAGGTCGTGGAGTGCCGCCCCCCGGTCGTGGAGCCCGACATCAACAGCACCGTGGAGCACGACGAGAACAGGACCATTGCTCACAGCCCGGCGTCCGCCGCGGGTTCGTCTCTCGTCGGGGTGGCGCTGGAGCGTGCGAGAGACGCGCTGCCTTGGGAGAGCCTCCTCGTGTCTCTGGCCGTGTACCCGATCGCTGGCTCTTTACTGGTGGGCGGGCTCGACGTTTCCCTCGGACGGTTCTTAGTAAGGGTTTGTGTGTCTCACCGCAGAAACTTCACCCAAAGATAGTCAGAACACAGTGGACATCGTCCGCCCGCCCTCTCCGGACCGGCCTCCGCACGCGCAGACCTCCGGCTGTGGCTTCCCTCATGTCATCTCCAGGGTCCCTAGGATGCGCACGCCCAGCTACTCCACCGCACAGAGGTCCCCTGGCTGCCGGCCTCTGCCCTCTGCAGGTAGAGGCTTTCGCTGCCTCCGGGTCGGGTGACGACGCGTGTGTCGCTCGTCCGGGCAGCTCTGTCTCAGCGGCTTCGGCTGCCCGGCCCTGTTGCTGTTCGGTCACCTATAAACGTGTTTCTGTAGCCGCGTCACCGAGGCCCAGGCCTGCTGCACCTTCCTTCTGTCCCTGACACTTTTACTTTCTCTCTCTCTCTAGGAAGTCCTACGCCCACCACCCACGAGATAGTCACAGTGGGGGACCCCTTACTGTCCTCTGGGCTGCGAAGCATTGGCTCCAGGCGTCATAGCACTTCCTCCTTGTCACCTCAGCGGTCTAAACTGCGGATCACGTCTCCCGTGACAGCGGGCAGCACGCACGCCCGGAACGGTGCTCCCTCAGCCGGCACCGGAGGGGCCGCTGCCAAGGCAGCTGACCATGTGGTCGGGCCACTGAGTTCCAGCACCAACGCGGGGCAGAGCACACCCCCCTCTTCCAGTCTGCAGAGGACAGTGGTTACCGTGGTCACGAGAACCGGCCACGTGGATGGGTCTTCGCCCTCAGAAGTGAGGCACCCCAGTGCCTCAGACCCGGCGTCCAGGGGCTCCTCCACGAAGGGAGAGAAGTCCAGAGCGCCGGGCCCCCGGGGCTCAGAGGGGTGCGCGCACAGTGCGGCTTACGCCGGCTTTCCCAAACCGGCCCCCCAGGGCCACAGCTCGGCGTCCGGCGACCTGAGCGTCGGCAAGGCCAGCGGCTTCGCTGAACTCCCCTCAGCGCCGTTTTCGGCTAAGGAGGCGCTCTCCTTCCCCCCGCTGCACTCGAGGGGACAGAGGCACGACCGAGACCCCCAGGCCGAGCCCGGCCAGTCTGCCAAGCCCCCCGCTGACATGGACGCGGACGTGAGAGCCCCGAAGCTGTCCGCGGCGAGCACCAGGCCGAGCCTTCTCAGTGGGCACGGGGCGTCCGGGTCCAGAGACAGGAGGCAGAAGGGGAAGAAGGCCTGTAAAGACGCGCTCAGAGACAAGCACCCGGGCAGGTCCGCCGCGGAGCCCGGGCAGCTGGCAGCCGCCGAGGAGGGGAGCCTGCAGCCGGAGCTCCTCGACGAGGCTTCGGGTCCCGACCTCGCGGGGCAGCGGCCGTGCAACAGCGTGTCCTCTGACAAGACTGGGGACAGAGTCCTTTCCGTTGCAGGAGTCCCCAAAGCTCCCTCCACACAGGAAGGCTCCGCCCGGGAACCACAGACACCCCGGAAACGCACCGTCAAAGTGACCCTGACTCCCCTGAAGATGGAAAACGAGGGTCAGTCCAAGAGCACCCCGAAGGAGAGCGGCCCTGCGTCCCCTCTGCAGGTGGAGTCGGCGTGTGCACAGCAGCCGCTGCCGGCCGCGGCCAGTCCCGGAGGCGGCGCGGGGGCCCAGCCGAGCCCCAGTAGCGCCTCAGCCCAGGACCCCCAGAGTAACAGCTACCAGAGCCTCCCCGTGCAGGACAGGAACCTGATGCTCCCGGAGGGCCCCAAGCCGCAGGAGGACGGCTCCTTCAAGAGGCGGTACCCCCGCCGCAGTGCCCGGGCGCGCTCCAACATGTTCTTCGGGCTCACCCCACTGTACGGCGTGCGGTCCTACGGCGAAGAAGACATCCCCTTCTACAGCAGCTCGGCCGGGAAGAAGCGCGGCAAGCGGTCCGCCGAGGGCCAGGTGGACGGGGCCGACGACCTGAGCACCTCGGACGAGGACGACGTGTACTACTACAGCTTCACCAGGACGGTGGTGGCCCCCGGGCCGGAGGAGCGGCTGGCGCCCCACGGCTTGTTCCGGGAGGAGGAGCAGTGCGATCTGCCCACCATCTCGCAGCTGGACGGCGTCGACGACGGCACGGAGAGCGATACCAGCGTCACGGCCGTGACGAGGAAGGGCAGCCAGGTTCCGAAGCGGAACGGCAAAGAGAACGGCACGGAGCACTCGAAGGCGGAGCGGCCCGAGGGTGCTGGCGAGAAGGAACACGGCATCAAGGGTCCTGGGGGCCCCAAAAACGAGCCCAAGCTGGACAACTGCCACCCCGGGGGCCGCGTGAAAGCCCAGGGCCAGGACTCCCTGGAGGCGCAGCTCAGCTCCCTGGAGGCGGGCCGCAGGGCGCACAGCAGCACGCCCTCGGACAAGTCCCTGCTGGACACCTACAGCGCCGAGCTGCTCAAGTCCGACTCCGAGAACAACAACAGCGACGACTGCGGGAACATCTTGCCCTCGGACATCATGGACTTCGTGCTGAAGAACACGCCGTCCATGCAGGCCCTGGGCGAGAGCCCGGAGTCCTCGTCCTCGGAGCTCCTGAACCTGGGGGACGGCCTGGGCCTCGACAGCAACCGAGAAAAGGACATGGGCCTGTTCGAGGTGTTTTCTCAGCAGCTGCCGACGGCGGAGCCCGTGGACAGCAGCGTCTCCTCCTCCATCTCGGCGGAGGAGCAGTTCGAGCTGCCCCTCGAGCTGCCCTCTGACCTCTCCGTGCTGACCACCCGCAGCCCCACTGTCCCGAGCCAGAACCCTGGCCGCCTGGCTGTCATCGCAGACTCGGCGGAGAAGAGAGTGACCATCGCGGACAAGTCCGTGGCCGCCTCCGACGGCGACGCGGCCCTGCTCAGTCCAGGCGTGGACGCGGCGCCCGAGGGCCACATGACGCCCGATCGCTTCATGCCGGGACACATGGAGGCGGAGCACATCGCCAGCCCGCCTTGCGGCCCGGTGGAGCAGGGGCGCGGCGGCAGCCAGGACCTGACGAGGAACAGCAGCACGCCCGGCCTGCAGGTGCCCGTGTCCCCTACCGTCCCCATCCAGAACCAGAAGTACGTGCCCGGCTCGGCCGACAGCCCGGGCCCGTCGCAGATCTCCAACGCAGCCGTGCAGACCACGCCGCCCCACCTGAAGCCGGCCACCGAGAAGCTCATCGTCGTCAACCAGAACATGCAGCCGCTCTACGTCCTGCAGACCCTGCCCAACGGCGTGACCCAGAAGATCCAGCTGACCTCCTCCGTCAGCCCGGCCCCCGGCGTGATGGAGACCGGCGCGTCAGTGCTGGGGCCCATGGGCGGTGGCCTGGCCCTCACCGCAGGCCTGAGCCCCAGCCTGCCGACCTCGCCGCCCCTGTTTCCCCCCGCCAGCAAGGGGCTGCTCCCCATGCCCCACCACCAGCACTTGCACGCCTTCCCTGCGGCCACGCAGACCGGCTTCCCGCCCAGCCTCAGCCCGCCCTCCGGCCTGCTGATCGGTGTGCAGCCCCCTCCCGACCCCCAGCTTTTGGTTTCAGAAGCCAGCCAGAGGACAGACCTCAGCCCCCCGGTAGCCACTCCGTCCTCTGGACTCAAGAAGAGGCCCATATCCCGTCTGCAGACCCGGAAGAAGAAGCTCGCTCCTTCCGGCGCCCCTTCCAGCATTGCCCCTTCCGACGTGGTCCCCAACATGACGCTGATCAACTTCACCCCCTCCCCGCTTCCAAGCCACCCCAACCTCTTAGACCTGGGGTCACTGAATGCCTCCTCCCACCGCACGGTCCCCAACATCATCAAGAGGTCCAAACCGGGCATGCACTTTGAACAGACACCGCTGTTACCTCAGAGCGTGGGCGGGGCCGCGGCCTCCGGGAGCCCGGACACCGGCCACCTCGCCTCAGGGCCCGCGTCCGGCTCGTCCTCCGGCTCCTCCGTCCTGAACGTGGTGTCCATGCAAACGACCACGGCACCCACGAGCGGCGCGTCGGTGCCAGGACACGTCGCGCTGGCCACCCCGAGGTTGCTGGGCAGCCCGGACGTGGGCTCCATAAGCAATCTTTTAATCAAAGCGAGCCCCCAGAGCCTGGGGGTGCAGGACCAGCCGGTGGCTTTGCTGCCAAGTTCAGGAATGTTCCCACCACTGGGGTCGTCGCAGACGCCCTCGACCGCCGCAATGACCACCGCGCCCAGCCTCTGTGTCCTCCCCTCCGCACAGACCGTGGGTGTCGCCGCCGCCTCCCCGTCCGGGGAAACGGAGGGCCACCCCCCGCCGCGGCGTGCGAGCCAGCTCCTCGCCAGCAAGACTGTGATTCTCTCCCCCCAGCGGGACCTCGATTCCGCTTCCGGGACCCAGGGATCCAACCTCACTCCGACGGCGGACGCTCCGACCGGCATGGGGCCGGAGCAGAGCAAGGCCGTGTCCTCGGCCGGGCCGGCCAGCTCGGCCTCCCCTGGGGGCTCTCCGTCCCCTGGACGGCAGCAGGCAGCCAGCCCCTCGGTGCCGGGTCCCACGAAACCCAAACCGAAAACCAGACGGATTCAGCTGCCTCTGGACAAAGGCAACGGCAAGAAGCACAAGGCCTCCCACCCGCGGGCCGGCCCCTCCGAAGCACACATTCCAGACCAGGAAGCCACCGCGGCGCCCCCAGGCGCGGCCCCAGGGTGAGCGGCGCAGCCGTGGCCGTGCGGGCCTGGGGTCTGCTGGGGGCCGGGGGCCGTGGGGGGTGGGGGTGGCTGCTGAGAGGGGCGCTCCCGTCCGGGGTGCAGTGCGCGGGGTGGGGGTGGGGGGCGGGTCTCTGGGTCTGGTTTCTCTTCCTCACGGTGGTGAGTCAGAGCGCACCACTCGGTCCCCTCCGTGGGCACTTTGTCTCGGAGAGGGACACGTCTCTGACTTAAAACAGGGCTCCTGGTTCTTTTTTGCTGGGACTTAGGACACTGATGGGTGCTTGGAGGGCACAGCCACCTGGCGTGCGTCCCCATCGGTTCCTTTAGAAATACCGGCGTTGAAGTAAAGCGTGTAGCGTGCACACGTGACTGTTTACACAGGAGGTTGGACGATTAACTTTGACACCTGAGGGCACCACTCTCCAGACCGAGACGTACAACATCCCTGGTGCTCCAGAAGGGTGCTCCTGCCCTCTCAGATCCCACGAGGTCACTGCTGCCTCCCTGGAGTCACCACAGCTGGGTTTTCCTGGCTCCTAAATTGTACCGCGTCATTTCTTTAGACCGACCGCGTTGGGTGCGTGCTTACCGGCGGTTTTTCTTGAGTGACACAAACAGTTGTTTCAGGACGCCAGGAGCAGAGGCCGAGCGGCAGGACGTGGCCGACGTGGGAGCATCGTCGCAGAAGGAGTGCGGGCAGCCTGCAGGGTGAGCGTGACCATGAGTTCCCTAAGGTCAAGCCCTTGGTCGGCCACCTCGTTTAACGACAGTTCTCCTGACTTGTGTGGACTTGCGTTGCCGAAGTTTTTTGTTTAGTGGAAGTAACTCACGCTTATTACACGCACGCGCGCACATGCACTCGCGCACTCGCACGCACATGCACTCGCACACACGCACTCGCACGCACGTGCACTCGCACGCACACGCACTCGCACGCACGTGCACTCGCACACACGCACTCGCACGCACACGCACTCGCACGCACACGCACTCACACACACGCACTCGCACGCACGTGCACTCGCACGCACACACACGTGCACTCGCACATACACGCACTCACACTCGCACACACATACTCGCACACACATGCACTCGCACACACACATACTCGCACGCACACACACGTGCACTCGCACACACACAGCATGGAGTTATTCAAACACTGGACAGTGGTTCCCTGTTCTCCCCGCCTCGTCCCCCCCAGTTTGTCCCTTTATTTTATTTTGGTATGTGGGGGGTTCCCTGGCTGGGACTCGAACCCAGGCCGCAGCGTTGACAGCGCCGAAGCCTTAGCCACCTCACCGCCAGGGGACCCCCTCGTATACTTTCTGACGTAAAGGGACCACTGCTGCACGTGCCGCCCGTCCGGGAGCAGTCGCTGACGTGGTGGACACGTTTCCGTGCCACGGTGTCCGCGGGCCCTTCCTCCCTTCTTCAGTGGCTGCCTCCCGTGCTGTCGTGCGGAAGCGTGGCGCACTAACCGATCGGTGTGCGTTTAGGTCGTTTGCAGGTTTGCTTTAGTCTTTGAACGTGAGAACTGCGGTGCCTGCCAGCTCAGGCCGCTGCCTTTTGTTTACTCTTAAGCAATTCCAGAACTCCTCCTAGTGACAGGGGTTCCTGCACTTTTGTGACCCAGCCATCTGGCAGGTGAGGGGCAGGTGCTGTGCTTCCCCTGAAGGACTAGCTGACGCTGCAGCTCCTGTCGGCTGTTTGTCTGTGTGTTTCCTCTAGGCAAGGGGCTGTTCTTCCCGAGATGCAGACCACACAACACGCAGCAAGTGAAGAAGAAAGTGCAGGTACGTGGGTGCGTACCAGGTTGGAGTCAGAATGTCAACGCCAAAAATACTGTGAAAGTCACCTGCATTACCTAAAAACCCCTGGTTCCAAAGAAGTGACGTGACTGCCCCAAGTTACAGACGGAGACTCAGCCACTCGCTGCGTGTGCTGTGGCCCCCTGCCACCTAGGGGACACGAGCCTGAAACCTAGAAATAATTTCTGCTCTTACTTGCTGTAACAGCAGCAACGCACGAGTTGGTGACTTCTGACTTGCTCCCTTAGTTGTCACTCTTACAGAAGGCGGACGCCGTCTGTCCCAGTGAACTTGGTCAGTAAACACCTTCGGGATTAGACAGCTGTGCGGGCGCAGCTCCGCCCTGTCCGTTCTCAGAGAGAACCAGGTGGAGGGCATGAGCCCGCCCGCTGCCTTGCGGAGCCCCCTGCAGGGGGCTGCTCCCTTCACGTGAGGGGCGGGCCGTGCGCCCCCCTGTCCTCACCTTTGAAATGGACTAGCGGTGACCTGGCCTCGTCGGGGGTCGTGCGGTTCATGTGAGATAGTATGCAGGGGACCCCCGAAAGAAGGCCCCCTCCTGAGCACGTCATGCGGGCTGACCGTGACGGCTGCTTAACACTGACCCTGCCCAGGGCCCAGACTGGCAGACCAGGGCCTGTCACGGGGACAGCACGCCCTTGGGAAAGGAGCCATGCGAGCCCGGGACCCTGACGGAGGCGGCTCCGCCCCTGGGACAGGTTTCATTCTCCGCGAAGGGGCGTGTCGGGCACAGCAGGGTGAGTCGGGGCGCGCTTGCTCTTACGCCGCCTGTCCCCTTCCCTCCTCACAGAGCCCAGACCAGCAGAGGAGGAGGACGGCCACTTCAGCTCCCCCCTCATGCTCTGGCTTCAGCAGGAGCAGAAGCGGAAGGAAAGCACCGCTGAGAAGCCCAAGAAAGGGCTGGTCTTTGAAATTTCAAGTGACGACGGCTTCCAGATCTGCGCGGAAAGCATCGAGGGTGAGTGGTGACGCCAGGCGGCTGGGTCCTGTCCCAGCTCGGCCCTGTCCCGGCTTGGCCCGCGCTCCGCCTTCTTGTAGGGCTCGCGGGGCGGTGGGGGTGGGGTGGGGGGTGGGGCGGGGGCGCGCTCGCTGCCGTGCCGGGGACCCCGGGAGCCGGGGGCGCTCCCCGTCTGGCCTGTCCTGGGGGAGCTCCTGGCCAACGGTGGTACGGGTGACGCTTTTGCAGTCACGCCTGGCGGGGCGCACGGGGCCCGCGCCCCTCCGCGCCCCGCGTGCCGCCCCGCAGCCCTCCCTCCCCGGGCGCGCTCAGCCCGCCCCCGCTCCTGCCCAGGAGTCTCTGCCCGTGCAGGTGAGCGCCCCCCGCCCCCCCGCGCCCGTGGAGGTTGCCGTGTTCTCCCGCAGACAAACGTTTGTTCACTTGCACGCTTTTCCCAGCACAGGCTTGGGTTTTCGTGCCTTGCTCATCTTCGTAGCCCAGGCATGGGGGTGCTCATTACTAGCTGTTGAGGGGCTGGTGGCTGTTCTGGGGGCAGGAAGTACTAGAAGAGGCTGAAGGAAAGGAAGATCACGTGGGTCAGCTTGGGTTATCGGCAAACCGGGAGGAACAGTAAAAGAAGGTTCTTTAAAGGAGATCGTAGGATTGGGGTTAGGGAGCAAAGCGGGCAAGACGGGATGCGTTTGGTTGGAGGGCCGCCCAGAGAAGACCGGCCCTGAACGCCTGTGTTCACGCGAGCTGGCCGGCGCCTCCCAGCCGCCCTTGGACGTTCGGGTGGTGGCCGGTGGGAGGCTGGCGCTGGAATCCCTGCCGGGGGTAGTGAGGGGCGGAGTTGGGAGGTTGGGCTGGGCACAGGCTTGGGAGGCCACCAGTGCCACGCCGTGAGGCCCTGGGCAGTTTGGAGAGTAGAATGAAGGAAAGAGTGACCGGTGCGGTAGCTGCGCAGGAGATGCACGAGCCGGAGGCACCGGGGGTCACTGGCGGCAGTGTCACTGCAGCGGCCGTGTCGGAGTGACCCGTTTCCAGCAGGAAGAGAAGGGAAGGCAGAGGGGACACACCGGGTGACTGCCCGGCTGGGGACAGAAAGCTCAGGCCCAGTGATGGGAAGCACAGGGGCCGCGGCGGGACAGAGAAGTAGCCGTTGCGAGTGAGTGTGTCCCCACGAGACGGAGCGGAGCAGGGGTGAGAAGGCAGCGTGCAGAGTGCGGTGCCGCAGCGTCCTAGGGCAGCACTGGCCGCGGGTGCGAGGGTTTGGGTTGTACCCCTCAGCTTCAGGGGACTGAGCAGTTACGACCACCCCGCGGCCCTGGTTAAACGGTTGGGGCTAGCGTTGTGTCGGCGGACACAGTTAACATCAAACGTGCCGGTGGGGGACCAGGCTGCCCCCGAGGGGTGTGAATGCTTTGGGGGTTCCGGGCTCAGTTTTCGGAAGGTACGAGCCTCCCGTGTCCCACCTAATGGAAGACAGGCTGCCAGCCGTGCACCTTCTGACCCAGCGTAAGCTGTGGCAACAAGACGAGGCCGCTGTCACGGGCCGTGCGGCCCCCCAGGCCCGGTTCCCGTGCTCACGTCGGTGCCGGGAGAGCCCCTGGCCTGAGCGCCTTCTCCCCTCGCAGATGCCTGGAAGTCACTGACGGACAAGGTGCAGGAGGCGCGCTCCAACGCCCGGCTGAAGCAGCTCTCCTTCGCAGGTATGGCGTGCGGCCGTCGTGTCCCTGCCACCGCGGATTCCTGTGGTCGGGGTCTGAGTTACAGTGTTGATTCTACAAACAGATCAACCTCTGTCGTTTGGGTTCTGAAAACACTGCTCTGCAGCTGTAACCGCGATGTGGGTCGTACGTGGCACGTGGGCCCTTCGAGGGCAGATGAGTCAGGGGCGCTGGTGTACTCGCAGAGGGGGGGGGGGGGCACCTCTTCTGGGAACCGTGGTCACCACAGGAGTCTCCTGAAGAGGTGACCCGGGAGCTGAGAGCTGGGCTATGGCAGAAAGCCGTCATGGGACAGTCTCAGTGCAGAAGGGGCGCAGGGGAGACAGCCCTGAAGTGGGGGTGCCTTTGTGTTTGTCATGTATGTCCCCCACGAGGCAAGAGCACTGAGGGCAGGCGCCGCGCCTGCCCCCCCGCCCCTCGTGCTCCTGGACAGGTGGGTCCCCCACAGCAGGATCCGCTGTTGCCTCTCAGAAGTCCCCGCGGGCCTCTGGGCCCCACCCCGTTTGCTTTGGACACTTGCAGCTGTGTGGTTTGGGCGCGTACCCGCCTCCGTCTGCCCACGGCTCCTCGCGAATGGGCGAGATTCGCCTCTGTCTTCCTGTTACGACTCGGCACCTGCCCCCCCCGTGAGCCTGCCCCAGCGTGAGTGCAGAGCTGAGACGCGGCCTGAGTGTTAGGGTGGACATACTCAAGTGTGTTTCCTTGTGTCTTTTCTCCCTGGGAATCCACAGCAGTCGAGAACTCCGAGGAGAGGAGTTGGTGGGGTGGGACTCGGTGTTAGTCGTGTAGGGAAGAGAAGTTAAGCTCTTCGCTCGCACACTTGGGTTACACGCTCAGGTCGAGTGCTAACTGGAACAGCACTGTGTTCACAAGAACATCGATCATCTGGAGACTTTGTACTTGCCATTGAAACCAGATTATCTATCTTTGAAATCCTCTAAGTGAAAAAGAAACTAGACATCTAATGATAACTTTCCCCCTTCTGAAAAACTACCTAAGACCTAGCAGAATTTTAAAATGTGGAAAGCAGACAACCACGATAACAAATTACACGGTAGGCAGGACCCCGCCTTCCGGAAGTCACTGTTGTTAACTTACATGTGTGCCCTTCAGGACAGAGCATGTGGTCCCCAAAGTGCACTGCGGTTACATCTCTAAACACACGTCGTCACATAAACGGCGTGTCTGCTGGAATCGCGCAGGTGACCCTGACACAGTTACGCTCCCGAAGTGCGTAATCTTGTCCACAGCAGACGCCGTTAACTGTTCTGGTATCTACTACCAAAAGCAGCTCGATTCCCAGCCAGGGAACTACCCCCCCCCCCCAAAAAAAAAATAGTAATACCAAAAGTAAATGTTTGCAAATATTGGAATAACAGGAATGAAGTAATAAATGAAACAATACTGTTTCCTTAACAATTCGTAAACAGCTGTGTGCTTCAGAGAGAGCGTGGCCGTGTCACTTCCTGGGATGAAGGCAGGCAGCCCTTTTAGAAAGCCTTTGGTTGTCTGTGCCCGCAGACTTGGGTCCACGTTTTTATCAAACGGAGAGAAGTAAGAAATGCTCGTTAATAGCATGAGACGTGAGAGCACCAAAGCGCCTGTCAGGGGTGTCACTCCACACACGTACGTTCACTAACAAGCCGAGAGGGAGTCCTGTGAGGCGCCGGTGTGACTGTGAGCTTACAGAACCCCGTACCCCATTAGCTATAAACAAAAGTGGGATCACAGGTGGACGTTCACATCTTGTCACACAGCTCTGTGACCTGGGGTGGGGTATTTAAATTCTCTGAACCTGCGAGTAGATTTGCGTACCTTAAAGTGAAGCGTCTCACTCCTGCCTTGGGTGGTCATTAGGGCCACGAAATGGAACCGTGCACATCGTCACATTTTTGTGCACGCACAGAGCCTAGCAAATAGTCCGTATTCAGTGGCCTGTTTTTTTCTGCCGCCGTGTGTCCCATATTGATGCATCTGTGCTTGCACCATTTTCATGGCCGTCGAATGATCGCCTCCAGCTCGTCTTTGCTGTGCGAGCAGGGTCCTCGGCCACGGGGCCCCTCAGCACGGGGTGGCTGCACGCCTCACCCCCTGGTGCCTTGGGTCCTATAGGTGTGAGTGGCCTGAGGATGTTGGGGATTCTCCACGAGGCCGTCGTGTTCCTGATCGAGCAGCTCTCAGGTGCCAAGCACTGCAGGAATTACAAGTTCCGCTTCCACAAACCGGAGGAGGCCAATGAGCCGCCCCTGAACCCTCACGGCTCGGCCCGGGCCGAGGTCCACCTGAGGCAAGTCCCGCCCTTTTCTGTGGCTTTAGTATCTGGTGACAGTTTCCCGTGTCACCTGTGAGACCCCAGGGCGGGTCCTTCCCTGCTCCTGTCGGGTCACCCTCTCAGCGTATCCTGTGCTCTGACCTTTGGCTGCAGGAAGTCCGCCTTCGACATGTTTAACTTCCTGGCCTCCAAGCACCGGCAGCCCCCCGAGTACAATCCCAACGACGAGGAGGAAGAGGAGGTGCAGCTAAAGTCGGCACGGTGAGTCCCGGTGTCGGGGCCGTCGGTGGGCAGGAGGCACGGTGCTGTGAGGCTCACAGGTTAGGACGTCCTGGGAGCACTGGGCCCCCCGGGCTTGGGCTGTGTCACGGGGAGCTCAGACGCCCGTGATGCATTTGTGACCCCAGCGTTCTCTGCCAGCTCCGGCTGGGCCACCGTGGTCTCCTGGGCAGAAAGCACCGTGGGCATTAAAATGGGCCTGACTTCATGAGGGGCTCACGGTGTTGGCCTTGAACAAAGAGAGCAGGGCCATCGTGTCCTCTGGGGACCTTGCGCCCAGGGTGCAGAACTGACTTGTTCTGAGGACACCGTTAACAGTGTGCCTGTGGGGGTGGGGGGTGGGGGGGCTCCCTGGTGGTGGAGTGGCTGGACTTCGGTGCTCTCAACGCCGCGGCCTGGGTTCGACTCCCAGCCAGGGAGCTACCATCAAATAAAATAAAATAAAATAAAATACCAAACCAAAACCAATGTGCCTTGCTTCTAGGAGGGCGACCAGCATGGACCTGCCGATGCCCATGCGTTTCCGGCACCTAAGAAAGACTTCGAAGGAGGCTGTGGGTGTCTACAGGTACGGCTGAAAGTTCTAGAGAGAACCGTGGGAAACGCAGGACGTTCTCCCACACCAGAGTGGACGGAGTGCTGGATGAGCTTTCGTAGACACCGGTGATGGCTCCCGCGGACCTGGGGGTCCGAGTCCTTGGATTGAACACAGAATTTGACACCATAGGCCCCACAATAGTGCCCGCTCCGGTGGCCTTCGGGAAGGGACGTTTTTAACCCGTGTCCGTTAGAACAGTTGACGCCTCCGACCAGGCGGCTGCAGATTCTGTCTTGTCCTTCCGGTGTCGGTCTCAGGGGACGGACCCCCCCAGGCGGTCTTACCCAGTCGTGTGTTCACACCGTTAATGTTCCTGCCAAGCGGGTGGCTGATCTCTCGCCTGTCTCCTATGTGCCAGGTCGCCCATCCACGGCCGGGGGCTCTTCTGTAAGAGGAACATCGATGCTGGCGAGATGGTGATCGAGTACGCCGGCAACGTCATCCGCTCCATCCAGACGGACAAGCGGGAGAAGTACTACGACAGCAAGGTGAGCCGCCCGCGCCCTCCCGGGGCCGCGGCCAGCTGTGGGTGCGAGCAGGTCCCGGGGTCCCAGAACGGACCCTGCATCTCACTGGTTCAGAGGTGCGTTTCTGGGCTTGGCGTGGGCCCAGGAGACATTCAGAATCCCGCCTAAGGACTAGGACAGCGAGATGCTCTGGAGGGTCTGTCTGAGTGGGTCCCGGGCCCACAGGCACACAGCAGAACCGCGTTCAGGTGTGGTCCCTGCGCACACAGTAGAAAGCCCGTAGTCTGGTGCCTGTGACCCAGGAGTTCATCACGGACCCATCGGGACAGACGGGAGAAACCCAGGCGTCTTACTGGAAGGAGCCTCGCTCCTCGGAGGCTATAAGTCACATCAGGAAACAGTGGGGACTGCCCGGAAGCCTGAGCTGCAGCGAGTAACACGCCCTCCTCCCGTCTTCTCGCACTAGGGCATAGGCTGCTACATGTTTCGGATCGATGACTCCGAGGTCGTGGACGCCACCATGCACGGGAACGCCGCACGCTTCATCAACCACTCGTGTGAGCCCAACTGCTACTCCCGGGTCATCAACATTGACGGGCAGAAGCACATCGTCATCTTCGCCATGCGCAAGATCTACCGGGGGGAGGAGCTCACGTACGACTACAAGTTCCCCATCGAGGACGCCAGCAACAAGCTGCCCTGCAACTGCGGCGCCAAGAAATGCCGGAAGTTCCTGAACTGAGGCTGCTCCTCTCCCCGCGCCCGAGTCCCAGGACCCAGGGCCACCCAGAGCGACGCCGAAGGCCTGTGCCAGCAGCCCGGAGCCCCAGGACGGAGCAGGCAGGCGCCAGGAGGGACCTCGGCGACGGCCGAGCGCCCCCGTGTCCCACAGTCACATCACACATGTGGTCAGAGTCCTGAGGGGGAGATGAGGGTGCGAAGGGGAGCTCTGTGACCAGCCTCCTCCTGGGGGGCCCCCTCTGAGTCTGTGCTGTGAAGAAGTGGGGGGCGGGGTCCCTAGCACACTTGCCGGGAAGAGGCCTGTGGAGGGTCAATTGTGCTGGGAGACCGGGCCTGAGCATCTCCGCGGACTCAGCTGCCACCCAGGCCCGGCCCTTCCCCAGGGCGTATGTGGACCCAGCACAAGGTCTGGTGGCTTTGCCTGCGATCCTCCCACCTGCGAGTTCACGCCCGGTTGGGAGACGGGATTCTTAGCACCTCTGGTGTCCGAGGCTGTCCCGGGGTTGTGCCAGTGCATTACCAAATGGAGCCTGTGGCTTCAGGAGAGAGCGCTGTCCCCATGAGCCTCATCTCCGGACAGCAGGAGTGGCTCCCCTCGTCTCCGCCCCCCACTTCACCCCACCGCTCTCCCGTGCTGGGCGGCAGGAGACAGGGCTCCCTGCCCAGGGACACTTCCTCCTGGGCATCGGCTGTGACTGCAGAACGTCCCCTGAGCCTGTGAGCACTCCCAGTGGGGAAGTGGGCAGGAGCCATGGGCCAGAGCCAGACAGGATTTGGAGGAGCTTTCGTAACGCTCCAACGAGGGTTTTAAAGAACACACGAGGGCTGTCCGGAAAGTGTCCAGCCACGTAATAGGAAGAGCGGAGGCACTCGTGGCTGGACTTTTTCTAGACGGCCCTCATGTAGAGCATGATTTTTTTAGAAGAGGAAGAGATGATTTCACTAGGATGTGTGCATCATGCAACAACCAGAGGTCACAGCCAGGGTGACCCTGGGCCCCGTTCATGGGACGTGGTAACCATACTTTCCATTGTTGAGACATAGGAAGAGAAGACTTAACTTTTGAACGGTCCGTGTCCAGTTGAAGGCACAACACTAACCAGATTTCCAAGCCCAAAACTTGGGGACCGGACCGCCCTCTACTGAGGGGCCTCTCTGCGTGGATACAGTTAGATGACACTACTGCCCCGGCGACTGCTTAGGACCTGGTCACACAGCATCAGATGTTTCTCCTCCTCCCCCCGACCATGTCCTGAACCTGTTAAATTAAGTCATTGGATTTTACTCTGTTCTGTTTACAGTTTACTATTTAAGGTTTTATAAATGTAAATATATTTTGTATATTTTTCTATGAGAAGCACTTCATAGGGAGAAGCACTTATGACAAGGCTATTTTTTAAACTGCGGTATTATCCTAATTTAAAAGAAGATCGGTTTTTACTATTTTTTATTTTCCTAGGATGAAGTTAGAGAAAATACTCAGCTGTTCACACAGAGTCTGGCTTTTCCTGCCCAGCTCCCCCTGGAAGGTGTCCTCCCTGTCGCTCGCGTGTGGCGTGTTTTTGCCCTGTTGACATAACGGTCTCCTGGGTTTGCTCTTTGGCAGTAGATGGAAGAGGAAAGTCACCCACTTCCGCTGGGCCACCCCCACTCCCCGTAGCGAGGCTCCTGAAAGGCTGCGGCGGTGCCTGGACAGCAGTCCGTGTCCCCCCCCCCCCCCCCCCCCCCCCCCCCCCCCCCCCCCCCCCCCCCCCCCCCCCCCCCCCGCCCCC
>PVJL010011270.1:0-43940 GCA_004026885.1 Lyroderma lyra
TGTACCACAGCTTCTTTATCCAGTCATCTGTCGCAGGGCACTTTGGTTGTTTCCATGTTTTGGCCACTGTGAACAGCGCTGCAATGAACATTGGGGTACATAAGTCTTTGCGGACAAAGGTTTTCAAGTTCTTTGGGTAGATCCCCAGAAGGGGGATTGCTGGGTCAAATGGTAGCTCCATTCCCAATTTTCTGAGGACTCTCCACACTGCCTTCCACAGTGGTTGTACCAGTTTGCACTCCCACCAGCAGTGTACCAGAGTTCCTTTTTCTCCACATCCTCTCCAGCACTTGTTATTCCTTGTCTTGTTGATAAATAGCCATTCTCACAGGTGTGAGGTGGTATCTCATTGTGGTTTTGATTTGCATTTCCCTGATAGCTAATGAGGATGAGCATTTTTTCATATGTCTGTTGGCCATTTGTATTTCCTCATGGGATAAGTGTCTGTTTAGTTCTTCTGCCCACTTTTTAATTGGGTTGTTTGTTTTTTTGTTGTTAAGTCTTATTAGTTCTTTATATATTTTAGATATTAGACCCTATCTGATGCGTTACTGGCAAATATTTTCTCCCATTCAGTTGGCTGTCTCTTTGCCTTGTTGATGGTTTCTTTTGCTGTGCAGAAGCTTTTTAGTTTGATATAGTCCCATTCATTTATTTTTGCTTTTACTTCCCTTGCCTTTGAGGACAGGTTCATGAAGTCTTCCTTGAGTCCTAGGTCTAGAAGTTTAGTATCTATGTTTTCTTCTACACAGTTTATTGTTGCAGGTCTTATATGAAGGTCTTTAATCCATTTTGAGTTAATTTTTGTATATGGAGAGAGTTCATAGCTCAGGTTCATTCTTTTGCATATGTTTTTCCAGTTTTCCCAGCACCACCTACTAAAGAGGCTGTCATTTCCCCATTGTATGTTTTTTGGTCCTTTATCGAAAATTATTTGTCCATATATTTGTGGGTTTATTTCTGGGGTTTCAGTTCTATTCCATTGGTCTCTATTTCTGTTCTTCTGCCAGTACCAAGCTGTTTTGACTATTGATGCTTTGTAATATAAATAGAAGTCAGGAAGGGTAATGCCACCAGCCTTATTCTTTTTACGTAGTATTGCTTTGGCAATTCGAGGTCTTTTATGGTTCCATATAAATCTAATAATTCTTTTATCTATTTCACGAAAGTATGATTGTGGGATTTTGATGGGTATTGCATTAAATCTGTAGATTGCTTTGGGTACTATGGACATTTTAATTGTGTTGACTTTTCCAATCCATGAACAATAAATATTTTTCCATTTCTTTGTGTCCTCTTCAACTTCTTTTAGTAGTGTCTTATAATTTTCAATGTATATGTCCTTCATGTTCTTTGTTAAGTTTACTCCTAAGTATATTTGTGAACTGTATCTTGACATAAATGATTTTATATTTACCTTGTAAGGGTAAGACTCTCTAAATAAAACCCTTCTTTAAAAATTGATTTGAATGGACAGATTGGCCTACTCTTTTATAGCACAGAGGTGAAATAATATATAAATACACACACACATACCTACTTTGACATTCAACCACTATGGTTCAAACTCAAACTCTACAGGTGACTAAGATGTTACACAATTCTCTGCATGTTAGTCTTCTTACATATTGAATTGAGAGAAAAGTAGTACCTTCAGCTTATAGAAGTGGTCCAAGTATTAAATGAGATAATCTATATAAATTATGGAGAAGAGCTGCATGCACACAGTAAATGTTAACTAAATATCAGTTCTTACTATTAGGTTAAATCATACAAAATTCAACCATTTTGACCTACTAAAAATGACAATTTCAAGTGAGTTGACCTAATATTTACTAAAGCCATGCTATTTAAACCTAACAGTGTAAGCTCGTATTGGTAAGTGTGCTTATCTAACTTATGCTCCATAACACACAGTATACATGAAATTAAATGTCTAATATAGATGCAGATTCAGGAAAATCTCAATTTCAAAGAACTCAAGTTGCAATTTCACTATGGAATCTGGAGTGAGATCATCTAAGTTTAAAATCTGGCTTCACTATCCACTAGTTGTGTGACCTTAGGCAAGTTGCTTAAACATTTTTGACCCAGTTGCCATTTTTGTATATTGGTATACAATATTGGCATATTAGTAGTGCTTATCTCATAGGATTAAACTAGATAGTGATGAAAAGTGTTTAGCACAATGACTGGCACATAGAATGTGCTTAATAAATGTTACCTATTTTCCTCTTTTTATCTTCTCTTCCTTTTCCTTTTCCTCCTTCTTCTTTACCACTCAAAATTTATAGACCAAAAAGTGATTTAACTATTCTAGAAGTAATGAAGTTAATCTCTAATTTAGCAATGAACTCTTTTCTTGTCAGAGTATAAAGAGTAAATACCAGTAAATTTCATCTATGACAATTTTATACTTTTGATAAGTATTTAGGAGTCAAGGTTAAAGAAATGCAAAACTGCTTATGTGAAGCAGCATAACAAGTTGGAGATGGTGGCATAGAGAAAGGACAACGTGAAGGAGATGTGAGCTGTCCTCAAATGCCCATAAGCTGGTTGCCAATCAGAAAGGGTAAAACATACCCCACAGGCTCCAGAAGTCAGGAAGAGGACCAAGACCAGGAATTACAGATGTGACTAGGCATTCTGGTAGAGCCTCAATTGGGATTTGGGGTTCATCTGTGTCTCTGTTGGTCTGTGGCACCTGTTGGCGCACATGGATTTGGGAAACCTGCTAATAGAAGTTGTTTATGCAGTTGCCTGACAAGTAAGGGACCAGGAGGTAGGGATACACATTTGTACTGAGAGATTCTAAGGCCTGCCCCCAAGGAACAGGCCTAACTTCTATGGGGACGAGGGCTATAGGAATGCAATGTTGGTGTCTTCAGTTGGGGTTAGGGTCTTAAGCCATGTTGCTTTAGGTACCAAGTGACAAAGTTCAATACCAAACTAAGGAAAGGGGTAGACTCCCCATTTCTGCACAGAATACCAAGCTGCTCTGAGGCTGTAAGGCCTATGGACAACACAGCCTCGCTTGGCTCTTTGAGTCTTTATAGCTTAGGGAACACGGAGAGGCTGCAGCTAGATCTGAGAAGCAGCTTCTCACCAGGGCCCCATTGCAGCAGCAGAGGTAAGACATCTCCCTCCAGAGATGTGGAGAGCCCTTCTAAGAACTCACAGCAATAGCTGGTTTTTACCAGAGAAGTAGGAGTAGATGAAGAGGAGGTCCTGCATCAACAGTGGAGGGAACATGTCAGTCAACTTTGGGGTATAAATGCAAGATAGGGCTCTTCAAATGTGAGTCCATAGACTAAAAGGCTTGGGATATTCAAGTCACACTGGGAAGGCAGGTTTTGACCCATTATGAAGAACAGCTTTCTATGAGTAATACAATCAAAATTATTAACAAAATCTACCTTAATAAGTTTTCTGTCACTGGGCATGTTCAACTAAAAGTTGAGAGACCATAATTCATTAACACTTTAGAGAAAAGTTGGGCTTGACAGGTGGATGAACTCTGGGATCTCTTCTAACTTTGCTATTCTGTGTCATCTGAAGATACAGCCAGACAAGGCAAAGAAAAAACTGGATAAACATGGAGAGATAACTCAAACATCTACTCCTGCCTCAAACAGAACAACTGTTTAATAGGAAGAAACAGGAAAATGGTGTATAATGAAATTATTCACGTTTTTAGTTATTTAGGATGAGTTCTCAAAACATATGAGTTTTAATGCTTTCAATGACATTGAATTTGAGAAGGTTTATTTTCTAAATTGCTGAATATATTAATGGTCTATTAAACTAAGTTACATAAAGATCACAGTACCCCACAAATGGGTCTCTTAGCACCCCTATAGCTTTAAAAAATGTTGAGGTAGAGAATTGCACAAAAAGGTCACTTTTACATTGCCATCTGCTGGCTACTGCTATTAAGTGACAGAAATATAAATACAATCTCAAATCCTAATCAAGTTCCAAACGGAAATAGGAATATTGATTGAACTTACATATGACAGGAATCAAATCACTTCACTAAGTATTCAAAAGCCAAATAACAGAATAATTTTACAAGCCTATTGGAGATCAATCTGGTTATTGCTTTAGGTAAGAGAGATCCTACTTGGACTTGACTTCAGATGTGAATCCTCCCAGTGGTACATCCATGACTAATACTGAAATAACCCTTGGAAACGAGGCATCCTACCAAGCTGTACAATGGAGGTTTAGTCAAGCCTATCTTCAGCTCCCACAGACTGTTTCTTCAAGAGTAGTTCTAGCTGTTTAATTTAGGAGAGCTAACTCTGTCACCTAGTGGTATAGTGTCATTTGCTGTATTCATTGCCAAAAAGTGCAAGTGGAAGGCAGAATACATTAGGCCAAACTATCTCAAGTACATAAAAGCCATGAAGTTAAACAGAGAAGTTATTTCAAATATGTCTTTGGTTTATATTTCTCAGGAAACCAGGAACTCTAGATAATTCGCTCCTCTCCCAACAGAGTTAATGCTCTCTCCTCAGTACTTTCATAGCACCTTGTTCATATTACATTTATAACATGTTTAATACTGATTTATTATTTTTGTTCACACATAAACTGTAACATTCTTGAGGGCAAGCTTCATACACAATTCGCATTTGTTTCTTAGTACTCAGCACAACTTTGGCATTGGGTAAGCCTTCAATAAATATTTATTGAGTTGAGGTCAAAAGAAAGAAGGAGAGAAGAAGAGAAGGATCCAAAGTGTCCAAAATCAATATTTCTTTTCTATACCTCGTTTCTTAGCTCTATACTCAAGTTTTCAAATGTATACCAGACTTTGTGATTTGAATGTTCAGCAGAACATCTGTGTTCAGCAATTTCCAAATGGACGCCACTGTCTTTTTACCTCGAACAGTTTTGCTCTTCCTACTGAAATTAATTTCTCAGTTAAGACATTACTATCTGCCTAACCATCTCAGAGGCATCCTCTATTCCCTCATTTCCATAACACCCATACTTAGAAAGTTGTGTCAATTTTACTGAGATACCTTCCTCTCTCTCCCCACTGTTTACTTTAGCTCATTCCCTTGTCATCTCTTGTGGTATACTAAATAAGTTCCTAATTAGCTTCTAGTCCTCAGCCAGGTACCCCATCATCTACCCTCCATCTGCCACCAAAATTATCCTTCACAAAGACACAACATTATCATATACTTTTAAACTTTCAATGGCTCCCTATTTTCTATAAGACAAGTCAACCATGGCAGACACAGAAATTGTCATAATCTTCCCAGATTTACTTGTTTAGGTCTATATTGTTCCATAAACCCTAACCATTCTGAACTAATTGTCATTTTCTAAATGCAGCAACAATTTTCAATCCTGTGTACCTCCTTATGGGTCAATCAATATACTTAGAATGCCCATCCCACTCACACCTGTCTTGGTTACTCTATGCTTACTAAATATCTTTCGTGACCCAGTTTAGATGCTACCTTCTCTATGACGTCTTCTTCAGAGCATAAGTAATTGTAAAATTACCTGAGAAATGTCAAAATATTCTGGCTTTATGCTTTCATAGAACTTTTCTTAGGGCATTTATAGGGGGCCACAGCTAGCTCATATGAAAGCAGGGTGCAAAGTAGGTCGAAGTGTCCCCTCTGGACAGAGGCAGCTCTGTGTCTGGATATAAGATTTGACAAATGAAATGTGGGGTTAATTTCAGGTTGAACTTGATCAGGTTGAACTTGCTGCTTTGGTCAGGTTCATGTCTGCTATGACAAACCATGTCAACTGCACATGCTGGCCCTGAGAACTTACCACAATTACTATGATTGCCTTATTGATGCTGCAGTCTTGACCACTGGTTGGTAAGTTCTTAGAAGGCAGTTAGATCAATTAAAATTTGTATTCTCAGAATGTAGGACATAGTAAGCATTGATAAATGTTCTCTGAATTGTTATTTTTTGGAATGAGAAGATACTCTAAAAGTTATCAAAGGAAGTTCATTGAAGTATATAATAAAAGTGTACATAGGTGTTCTTAGCTGTGGAGTCTTGGGCAAGTAATTTGACTTTCTTATGTCTTCATTTCCTCATCTATAAATTGGTGATAATAATAATGCCTATTTCAAGGTTGTTGTGAGGATTTGATGAGAGAATAGCTGTAAAGTGCTTAGAAGAATGCCCAGCCCAGAATACGTATTATGTAAGTATTGACTGTGTTATTAACATAGGATAAATAAAGGAGTATTCTGAGATGAATCGTTTTAAATTTGACAAGAAATAAGACAATTTTGGAGGAAAAAAATCTTCCTGCCTTGATTTTAAACAACATAAAGAAAGATATTCCAGTTTGTATAAAGATATTACCATAAATGCTAAATGATTGAAGATATTCTTCTTAAGAGAGAGAATCATAGCATTTTAGAATTTGGAAGAAGTTTAGAGGTAATCCAAACTGCTTTTCTCATAGATAAAAGAACTGAGTTAAATGACCTTTTGTGAATGCTAGTGTCTCTCCACCTGGCCCTTACCCAATGTCCAGCTTCATCTCCCTCTGTCCTGGCCCCAGTATTCTTTCTTCCACACATCAAGCCCCAGTCTTGACTACCATTAGTCTTTCCCAAAATGCACTTTCACAGCTTCTGTGCCTCCGCCTGTGATAGCCCTTTTCTCTGTGCCTTACTCCCACCTCAGCTGATAAAACAGCTTCATGTATGTCTTTTAAGTCCCAGTTCTACTGTTACATTCTCTCTGGTGAAGACTTCCTCCTACTTCTTCAGCCAAAATTAACTGCTTCCTCCTTTGTGTTCCCGGCATTCACTCGGCATTCATACCTCTATGTAACACTTGTCAGAGCAAGGGCTCTGGATCCCAACTGTCTCTGTTTGACTCTCAGCTCTGCCTCTTACTACTTGTGTTTCCTTTGCTTCTCTACGGTTCAATTGCTTTATCCATCAAATATGAATAGTAATGGTACTTACCTCATGTGTTCATTTGTTCAACAAATAGTTTCCTGACTGCTTATTGTACTTGTATGTCAAGAGCTATTTCAGGGCCAAGTCCTTGCTCTCATAATGAACGGGAGAGTCAAACAATTAAAATAAAATATCATCAAATATTATCGTACTAAGTGCCATGAGAAAGCAAACAGCAAATAAGGAGGCTCAGTGTGATGGGGGGTGTTGTCTTAGAGAGGGACGTCAGGGAAAGTCTCTCAGAAGAGATGACATTTGATCAGACTTGGGGGAAACAAGGGAGCACACCACACAGAAATCTGGCAGGAGTGCATTTAGGTGGAGGGAACTTCATGTGCAAAGACCCTGAAGCAGGAAGGATGAGCTTTGGAGTGGTGGGGTAGAAAGACTAACAGGGTTACTGCCAAGTTAGTGAAGCAGAAAGTGGAAGAAATGAGGCACTCCTTCTTCTTAGCACCAAGGTTTTCACAATTGTTACTTTCTAAATATTTCCCCAGTCCATTTTCCCCTTCTCTTTACCTGTGACCTTGTATCTCATTGTCCCTGATTTCTGTCCTTATAGTCAACTACCCTCAAAGCTATCCTCCATCCTGCCGACAGGATGATCCAAATACGTAATGCTGATGCCATGTTCTGCGCTTGATACTCTTCCGTGGATTGACTCAGCTTGACTTATAGAGTGAGTCCCAAATGCCTTAATGCTGGGCAAAGTCCTTTAGGACCTAGCCTTGCCTAACTCTCTACTTATCTATTTCGTACACTCCAGCCACAACGAAGTACTAGTTCCCCAAATAATGTATTTCTAGGCTCTATGCTTTTCCTTGAGTTGTTCCTGTTCTCTGAAACAATCCCTTCTCCCAGGTTTTTGCTTGACTGACTCAAGACAGACTTAGCCCGAACTTCTTTGTGTGCTCACTATAGCCTGGGAATGCCTCAGTACTTCCATAATACCGCTTAACAGGAATTATTAAGATGATCTGTTTATATATACCTGCCTCTCCAGTTATCTCCTAATTTTCTCAAGTGCAGGGAATTGGTTCTTAACAGTGTTTTGCCCCCATGGCATGATCTGAGTTCTGGCCAAAAGCAGCTAAACAAGGACTGGGTTCATCTCCTTTCCAGTTGTGCCCACAACACACAGCTGCCTTGTGATATTTTGTTCAGGTGAATGGGTTTCAAAAGATGCCTAAAAATTTCTAAGCGAGTCTTTAATCAAATTCATCCACAAAATTAAAAAAGACAATAAAATGTATAGCTTAGAAGGATAGGCATCCATTCATATGCCTATGTAAGAAAAATGGAAAGAATAGAAATTGTCCTGTGATTTTCAAGTTTTCACTAAAAATAAGTTTTAAGAGAAAACAGAATACTTGAAGAAGCAGGCTTATTGTAAATAAATTCATTTTCAATGTTCAAGCTTTAATTATTTAAATTATAGGATCACCAGCCCAGTGTAATTTCTATACCTTTATTGTACTTCTCATGACACTTTAAAGTGCAGTATAGAAGTTGAAAATAGATGCTAAGTCAATTCTTTTTCAAATTAACATACTATTTTTTTATAATTTAAGGTTCATTTTACATTAAGTTCAAAGTTCTAGGTTCCATTAGAAAATTAAATTGATTTTTAATGCCCTATGCACTCAAAAAGAAAAGTAATTTTTTATAGTTCCATGTCCTAATCACCTAAAAAAATTAACCTGAAGCTGACACTAATCATCACAAACTCTTCCAAAAGTTTAGTAAGAAAAAAGAGCTAAATATGTTTGTGGAAAAGCCACTGTCCACCCAACACATAAACCAAAAATGGACTTAATCCATCCCTGGGAAAAATATGCAAATGTTGAGTCCATTCTCTTCACAGCAGAAAAGAGGGGAACCACCCTGAATTATTTCTACCTTCTCTTCCCCCAGAACCCTTCCCCATTATTTGACCTTGATGTCCCCTTCATTAAATTTCCATTATCTCTCAGATGGGCTATGGATCCCCACATGGTTACCTAGAACATGCCTTCCCCTTTAAGATCTCCATGTCCTTGAATATCCTGAGCTCTCAACTTGGAAGACATTTTTCTCCCTTGCTGGTCTGATGAATGCTTACACATCCTTCAGGAATTAACTCTGACAACACCTGCTCATTGAGCTCAGCAAAGAGCTCCTGGCTCCCTTCCTTTTCCAGGCAGGGAAAAGAGTGCCCTTCTTTGTGCTCTCAGCCAATTCTGTACTTTCTAACCTCATTTGGATGAGTGTGATGAATATCCTAGACCAGGCATGTTCAACCTGTGGCCCAGGATGGCTTTGAATGGGGCCCAACATAAATTCTTAAAACATTATGAGATTTTTTTGTGACCTTATTATTATTATTTTTTAGCTCATCAGCTATGTTTAGTGTTAGTGTATTTTATGTGTGGCCCAAGACAATTCTTCCAATGTGGTCCAGGGAAGCCAAAAGGTTGGATACCGCTGTTCTAGATGATGAGCTCCCTGAAAGCAGTGACCATGCTTATTCCTCTTTGTATGCTCTGTGACCAACTCAGTGTCTTTATTTGTTGATTGACTGAGCATTTGATGCAAAGAGAAAGGCTGCCTGGGAGAACACCTCCCCATCCACCAAGGGTTTGTGGGAATGTAACCAAGTTACTCCCATGTTGACAAGTGGGGCAAGTTGGTTAAATTACTTCAGCAAAAGAAGGCCTGATCTAACAGTGCCTTCCCAGAGCTCCAGCTACAGGATGAAGAATATTTTCACTAAATTCTTAATCCCCAAAGTCTTTCCCTCACAACAACCATCCTATTCATCAGGGACATTTAAGTGAAATGAATTTAGCCCAAAACAAAATACTCCATTGAATGAATGGCATACCTTTCCACTTCACCACGAAAATTTAAAAGATTTTCATTTGTGCAAGCATTTTACAGTCAGAAATAGACATGAAAGATAGCAGTAAAGGTATGTTTACACACCTTTATACCACTGTGTAAGGAGGACATAGTGGAGTTCACATTTGTGCCATGTAAATCGCTATTGAACCAGATGTGGCTTACCAGGTACCTTGTAACTCATCTCCTCTAAGCAATAAAGGCGTTTTCCCCCCTTGTTTTTGTTTTGTTTTGTTTTTTTCCTGGCAAAAGTTTGAGAAATTTACTGCTGTTTTCTATCAGCAGATACAACAGATGGCTGGCACATGCCTGCTTTGCTAAATGAAATGGGCTCTCTGCAGAATTACTCTTTGATCCCTAGTGGCATGTCCACAACACCACAATGCAAACCACCACAGCATAGCAGAATCTAAACATTAAAGATTTAAAGCTGTGCTTTTGATATGAGTACCTTCTTTAAAAAATCAAGCCCATAGTATGTTAACATATCCACATTCCCACTTTGAAACTACAGAACAGAGGTATAAGAGAAAAAAAAAAAAAACCAAGGCATTTCCTCCATTTGGTGACATAAAATCACCGCAAAGGTATGATGGCAAACCCCAGGAGTGCAAAGGTATGCAGCCACTTGGATTGTAACTACCAAAACAATCATAACTGCATTAGGAAAAAATGTGGACAGTATACATTAAGGGATTTAAATAATAATAATAATAATAATAAATAAAATGTGTTACCATAACTTCAGAGGTGGAAGGAGGTGTTTAAGGGTATTTGTCAGTTCCTTTGAAGAGGGAGAGGACATAGTTGAGTTAAAATTCACTATTATTTTTCTTTGATTTTAGTCAAGGGGAGAAAGGAAGGAAAACAGCATTTTAATACAGGTTTCCTTAACTCAGCCAGTCCAATGGGAAATTTGAAACTGCAGACTGAAAATTGCAGCCGATTTAATGGGACTAGTGTTATATCATATCAAACACTACATTGCAAAAACAAGCTACCTGGAGCTTTAGGGGCATTTTAATGAAAGAGCAGGATTATCCAGTTGATATTACAGAAATATGTCAGAAGAGTGATTCTATTTATTTTTTTTTTTTTGAGTTAGCAAAAATGTGAGTTAGTTGTCAAGAAAAAGACCTGATTCTGGCTTTTTTTTTCCCCCAATGGTATTTTCCTTGCCTTAAAGTTGAATTTGGGTGCTCCTGACAGGAATTGTTCAGAGACATCACTATCCAGGCAAAGTTCTCAAGCTTTCATTAGACTTCAATTTGTATTATTATTGTTATTACTTTGGGAAGTTTTCAATAATTCGAGAAGTTTTATTTTTAATTGATAGAGAGCTAGAAAGGATTATGAACACATTCACAATTAATCTTATATATTGAAAAATATTTCATTTGATAAAATGTATCTTCAGCATATCTAATATTTCCTATTTTTAATAGTTATACATAAAACAATGTACCTCATTTCTACAGTTTAACCCAATAAAATAGATTCTTGTACAATATACACATAACCACCCACCTCCCCAATGCAACAAAATTCTCTTCCTTTCCTATATCCGCAACAACACTTTTAATTTTTGTTTTTAAACATCTTGAAATTGAGAAAAATGAAATTATATCACTGATTTCTAGTGGTTATAAAAATTGTAACCAATATACATGATATACTCTCAGATATGGACCTGTTGGTACAGGTGGTCAAGGCTGGCAGAGCAATTTAGGTGATGAGCTTAAAGCAGTGGTGTCCAACCTTTTTGGCTTCCCTGGGCCACAATGGAGGAAGCATTGTCTTAGGACACACATAAAATACACTAACACTAATGATAGCTGATGAGCTAAAAAAAAAAAAATGGTTGTAAAAAAAATCTCATAATGTTTTAAGAGTTTGTGTTGGGCTGCATTCAAAGCCATCGTGGGCCACATGTTGGACCAGGCTAGAAGTTAGTATTGGTCATGTTATCTTCATCCAGAGAATTTCTATTCCATAGACACCAATTTTATCCCAACCCTTGCCAATCATCTCAGAAATCCAGGCATTTGGTTACAAGGAGGTGGGAAAACTATTATAGATGCTTCAGCATAAATCCATTATCACTACTAAAAAAAGCCAACATAAAAAAAGACGCCCTATTAACTAGATTCTAGATTCATAGTACCTTAGCATCATAATTCAGGTGATAGACTATATTACAGTAATTAAGAGCAAGTCTCTATGATCTTTATAAATAGTAGAAGATTTTATTAAAAACACATTTATTGTATGGTCTATATAAATAAAAAAAATTTAGCCTTATACTAAATTGGTTCCTATGAAAATCAGCTGTAGTGTCCTAATATTAGAATTCAGATTTGTCTAAAAAATTTCTCATTAAAATTTTACTTGAAAGTCATTAGGTTTACAAAGGGTTACTTTCCAAATAAAATGTTTAATTAGTGCACAGTTTAAAAAACTAAAATGGTTGCTCATGGCCCCTACATGTCTCAATTTAGGGAAAAGTTACAATAAGAAATGCATCATCAATGCATTTATATTTCAGTAACAAAGAGTATTTCCCATTAATTACTACAAATCATTTAAGCCTAAGCCTCTTTAGTAGAAATAATTCTCTCACCTAAAAGTCTTGAGGAAGGGTATGTCAGAAAATTAGTATTTTAAATGCAGGATAAAGTGGAGACAGGGTTTTCCATTGAAAATGAGGATTTCAGGAATAGGAAGAGGTCAGGTAATTTGATTTCAGGCAGCAAAGCCTTGCAAATCAGAGTTTTGGGAACCTCAAAAGTACTGGTGACATCTGATAAGCATTAGTGAATTCTTTGTGCCTCACAGTTATGATCAGCCATGAAAAGCATTTGTTTTACCATTTTGTTGAGTGATGTATAGTGTAGAAATGATACTAGATAAAAATGTTAATAAATTATTTGTAATACAGAACATCATACAATTTTAAACTTTTAAGTACAACTTTTCACACATACTTAATGTAAAATAATTATTTAAAGTATAAATCAATACACATTCATTGTAGAAAAACCAAAATGCAATATATCTTGGAGGATCAGATGTTTATCAAATGTTTTTTCCTCTGTCTGCCTACATATTTTGTAATAGAATCAAACAGAATATACTCTTATAGACTATTGACTTACCGTATTTTTCCGTGTATAAGATGCCCCCATGTATAAGACAATCCCTACTTTTCTAACCCAACATTTAGAAACCCTCTCAAACAGTTACTCCCATGTATAAGATGACCCCCAATTTTTGGTCTAACAATTTTAGGTAAAACTATTACCTTATACATGGAAAAATATGGTAATTTGTCATGAATTGATGTCTAGAATATTCTTATTAATGCTTCATTGAATTCTCCTGCCACTATCACTTGACTTTTAGGTTCTATGCATTTTTTTAACTTGTATAAGTAGCACAATGAGGAACAATCTTACACCTATATTTTTATTAATATCCATAATTATTTCCTTCAGATGAATCTCTAGGAGTAAAATGTCCAAGTCAAAGGATCTATATCAAGCCTTTTGCCATCATTTAAATTGCCCTGTAAACCAAGCTAACAAGGGCGTCAGCCACATATCAGTATGCAATTCTCCACATCCTAAAATCACTTTTAAAAAACCTGACCAACTTGATGTGGAAAAATGAGTCTCACTGTAATTTTTATTTGCATTTGTTTGAGTAGAACATGGAAGTTACCTTAAATAGCCCCAAGAACACCTTGGATTATGGAACACCTTGGGTTATTTATTGGGAGTAGACAAAACCTACTGCATCTATGAGGTCTTCCATCCTAAAGTTATTTTAACTTTCTCCATATGTTGCCAAAACACTTAAATATTAAGTTTAAATTTTCATTAATCAGCTATGTGTTTTGTTTGAGTTGAAATCCCTAAATGTTTAATATTTGGATGAACTAACTGGATCACGAAATGACATTTCATTTTTCCATGTTGATGTTTTGATGTGGTTTGACTTTAGCCAGAGATGCCTTTCAAAATACTTAATTGGTACTGAAGTTATTATTTTTCCTATCTTCAAAATTTCCATGCATATCAAAGATTTTTAATGCTAGAATCACATAACTTTATTGAATAAAATGAGTCAGATTTAAATAATATTTTAAAACATCTTGCTGTTTGGCATTATGCAAATCCTACCCCCTTACTACCCTTGCCCCTTTAAGAAAGACATATACCTGACTTTACCATTACCTGTGGTAACCTCTCCAGAGCAGACTGAGTACAGAGAGGGAGATAATTTAACTGTGGTGCTAACATTGTTCTGCATAATGAGGTCATCTTCATGGGTAATCAACACCCAAACAGGAGAGAAAAGAGATGCTAGAAGCTTCATCTCCATGCCAGTTCCACCATCTTCTCTAATCCTCTACAAGAAATATTACTGAGATGGTTTTATATGCAACTCATTTTGTATTCCAATGTGCCAATGTTTGCAAACACACACTATGTTATAAAGCAACAGGGGAGGTAACATGCAATTTAAGCCTTTCGTTCAAATTCCGTTTTTCAAAAGACAAACTCATGAAAAATCAATAAATAGATAATAAATAAATAAGATCTATTGACATTTCCTGCTTCCCTACAATTACCAAACTGTTTCAGCTAGGGAGGGGTGCAAGTCATAAGAACCATTACCTTCTAATGGTTCTTAATAATCTACGAAAGTATAGGTTAAAAAAATGTCCTTTTTAAAACACAGGATTAATATTGTTCCCATCTGATAGTAGTCAAACACAAATAAACAGATTCAGGTGAAACAAAAAGGAGATAATACAAGGCCATTCATTGATTTATTGCTAATTTCACAATATTCCAAAATTAATAAAGTATCTATAAGAGGAAACTGTAGGGAGAAAAGGCATAATCTCCCTACAGAGCAGGAAGAGCCTCAGTAAACTTCTCTGCAAAATGAGGGTATCAGAATAGATAACCTTCTTGTTATGAACTTCAGGGGATGCAAAACATCTCTTTTTTTTTTTTTTCTACAGTGGATGTGGCAAAGGGCCTGTATCTGATCTACTTTAGAAAAGAAAGAAGAGGGAATATATCTGAAGGAAAAAGGACAGCTAAGATGGTCATGCCCATACTATAACAGGTGACTATAGGGAACCAAAGTGGATTCTCAATTCAAAATAGTTCTCTTTTATAAAATGTTTTTTTCCTGGATAAAATTCTTCATGAAATGTCCATGTAAGTAATTTTAGGATAAAAAAATGTGATTTTAATTAAAATTACAGTGATTTTCAGAGTAGACACATTTTACCAACTAATGAGCAAAAGAACTGATTACTTACCACTTGTTATTAGAGGTCATTTGATTAGAGGTCATTTATGTAATACTGAAACTGTACAAAAGATAACACAAAAGATGCTAGTGTGCTAGAAAATAAAAGGAATGTTTCTTTATAAAAATATATTAGTTTTTTATATGAAAGTATTAAAATGGTAACTTAAAAAAAATCAATACCTGCAATATTTTACAAATGTTCTTATATGACACTTTCTGGGTCTCTGAACCTCATATCAAGTTTTTCAAATGCATGTCAATAATACTTATAGACTATAAAATTGGTAGTAGAGTATAAATATCACAGTGATCAGTATATGCTATGGGGAAATTAAAAAAAAATCTTATGTTAACTTTTGACATCAATGATTACAAAAAGCATTGATGTTGATATCTGAGGTCTTTATATTTTCAGCAGCCAGAAGACACTGAGTCTTATCCAAATAGCTTAGGCACATTGCTTATTCTTTTCTTTTGAGAATCTGCAATTTAAGTGTCATGTTCAAATAAATGGGAGTTCATTCTTCATTTGCTTTGGAAGTTGAGAAATCACTCTTAAAAACTGTAAAAATGTTCCAGACTTTACACTATACAGTTATTTCTACCTGGCATCAGGCAGTGTTAATATTAAAGGGTAATTTTGTCCATCCTTTCCTGTTATCAGAACTTACCTGCCCTGCAGCTTGCCAGGTAAAATTCATGGAATGGATATTGACAGGAATAGCTGGCATTCTCTGTTGTGCTTTTCTGAAATCATGTGTGAAAGGGGCCATTTTCCCCTCTGAAACAATCAAGATATCTTCTTCAAATCCTGGTTTAAAATAAATAAATAAAAGTATCAAACTAGGTGGACTTAATCCAAATCAGTAGCCGCATGCAAAAGAACACCGAAGAATTAGTAAGGGTTATTTCTTTTCGCAAAGCACCTGTCCTGGTACCATTTAATTTTCCTCTGATTGTGATAAGAATGATGCCACAGACACTCGCTTTCAGGGAAAAGAAGCGGACATGGAGTTAACCGGTGTTGACAAATGCTGGGTCCACCTGAACACGCAGGGCTGTAGAAACTAGCATCAGCACGACCTGAACACTAGACCAGCTTAGGTTTCTTGAGAGACGTTTATGTGCTTTCAGATGGAAAATAGCTTATTAGAAGGGGGAACAATTTTCCTTAGATGTTAAGTTTTAAAAACACACTAAATGCACGCATCTCTCCTTCTTTAAGGGAAGAGCTGGAGACTCAGGCAGGGGAAGGTGCTGGGCGCTGGAGCCTTACCTATGAGCACTCTTGCTTGGTGAGCATCGATCCACAAGTACAGGCTTTCCTCCTGCGGCTGCCGGACCTCTGCCCGCAGCACCAGCAGGCACGAGAGGATGCTCCAGAGCCCGAGCGCGGCGGCAGGGAAAGCGCTTCTCCGGGCCATGCTCCTCCCGACCTCCTTGCTGGTGGCTCTCGCCGCTGAAACTCCTCTGCCGCACCTTCCCAACGCGCAGACGTTAAGTTCTCCCTCAGCCTGAGCTGTTCCCGCGTAGAGGTCGGGGCGTGCAGCCTCACGCTCGGGTGCGAGTGAGCCTGGGAGAGCCGGAGGAAGGAGGGAAAGAGCGGGCGCCCGCGGGACAAGAGGAGGGGGCGCGAGGAGGAGAGGAGACGGCAGAGACGCTAGACCGGCCAAGCAGCGGATGCCAGTACGCACAGTGAGGCCAACAGCCAGAGGGTTAAATACAGCGAGAGAGGAACAGCGCGAAGGGCGGGCGCGAGTAGGGTACAAGCGACGAGTGACTAGGCCCAGCCCGCCGCCACTGGGGGGCGCTGCGGGGCGCGCGGGGGCGGGGCGGCGCGGGCCTCCTAGAGGCTGCGTTCAGGCCGCGGTGCGAGAAGTGGGAGAGCGCGCAAAGGGGCGCCTGGTGGAGGCGGTGGAGCAGAAGGGCGCTCAGAGGGACCCCTGGGAGGACGCTCGTCTGTGCCTCCAGGCAGGCAAGGCATGAGGGACGGGAAATGGGATGAACGGACAACGCCTGGCTTGATGAGCGTCGATGATGATGATGATGATAATGATGATGATGAGTCCTGTTTCTAACCCGGTGCTAAACGAAGGCGCATGATTTTCCACTTTTCCCTTTCCACAACCATCATTCCTCTCCCTGCAACCCCCTGACCAGTCTGACCCTCACTAGGTTGACATTTTGCGCATTCTCGTACGTTTAAAACCTGAGATTCCACCGTCCGATGGTGCCCTGATTGCGGCTTGACTTTCCGAGTAGGGCTTTCTTTCCTCACCCGTGAGACTCTGGAGGGAGGCTCTTCTCCTCTCTAACCCAGCAGCACCAGGAAGAGATACGTGGGCTCGGGATGACAGGCTAGCTGACCCCGTGGGCGTAGGGTTCCCAAAATTCTTAGTATCTTTATATTTGCTGGTGTTTCAAGAAACTTGGAGGCACATGTTGGTACAGAGAGCACAGGCGCTTGAGGACAAGACCAAGGCTCTCTCTTGGAAGAGTTGTTGGCTGGCAGTGAGCTACAGCCTCACACACACACCCGACGCCAGCAGGAAGGACTTAACTTGCCCCCTACCTAATCCCTTGGACGAGGAAAGAAAACGGAAGCAAAAGGTGTTTTTTTGTTCGTTTTTTTAAAACTTAGATTCCAGACTCAGAAAAGGCTTGTTCACTTCTCTTTGTTTTTTGGCACCCAGGTGTTGTGACAAATGCCCCAAGGATTGAGTGTCACCAGATTGGGCATGGTATTTCACTCAGTGCTTTGTTAAGAATACTGGACACCCCAAGAAGGAAGAACAAACAGAAACAACAGGATGCACATGGAATTGCATTAAGTTAAATAAATACTAGGTCATGAGAAGTTATCCAAAAGGACAGAATATGTTGTTCCAATTACGAAATAGTTTTAGCTGTACACCTTTTTAGCTGTTGATCTTTATACAGAATTAGAGAAGTCTAATTATGACTACTTGAATTTGCGGTGTTTTAATTTTAAAAGTACTTTTGTTTGAATTGCTAACTTAATCTTCACAACTCTTTCAAGTAGGTACTATAATTATTTCCATTTTACTGATGGGGAAACAGCTCAAAAAAAGGCCAACAATTTGACTGGTTACCCAGCTAATAAGTTGACAGTCAGGGTTCAAGTCTCAGTCATTTTGAGTTCAAAGCCCATTTCTCTAGTCATTATACTTCTATACTGATAAGTAAACCATAATTAAGTCTGTTTGCATTCAAAGTTTCACAACCGTTCTTCCTTTAAAATAAAAATAGTAATCTCTTTTCAAAGATTTCATTAATTTTTACTTCATTTACTTCAGGGAATATTAATTTACTTCAGGGAATATTCATTTATATGATTCATATACACTGAAACATCTTTAAAGCACTTAAGCATTGTAATGCCAATTGCCTCCCAGTTAAAGATAATAATTTCACAACACAATAGACATTTTCTTTTGACTCCAGAAAGTGTGGTTTTAATTGAAAATGTTTTCCTTAGTATTGCTCAAACCCCTATGGCTCTTGGTGTAAGGACGCCCTCTACAGGTTGTTCTAATTAAATACTAATGATTGAGAAATCGCCTTCACATAGCTTTTTGGTAGAGAAAAGAACTAAATTTTCTCTCAATTCACTGTCCTCTGAGAGAGGTTCTTCTGCAGCAGTTGAATTTGGTACTGATGATATGGTAATACAAGTATATCTTGCTATAAAGAATTATGTTTCCTTCCAGAATAGTGGGTCTCTGTTCATTTCTCCTTAACAGTGGACAAGTAGAAAAATTGTATTTTATTATAGAGAAAGATGCTATTTAAAATATCTTGGCTTTGAACCCTTTATATTTTTAAAGGGAAGGAAGAAATATATTTTATGTTATGTACCAGTCAGATGTGTTCGAGAGCAGCAGGACCTTCTGGGGGAAGGTCTATCTAAGAGCTGAACAAGGCTCCACTCACTGTTCTCTTGTTAAGGGGCAGTGAAAGTGGCTTTTTAATGTAGAACACAATCATGTTTTAAAATTTCTCTACTCAAATAAAAATGTGATAATACTTATATGATAAAAATTTGGAAATAATGTGCTAGCAGGTATTACAAGTCAACTTCTTTTAGTTTGCAAATTCTACAATGTATTTTCCAGTCCATTATCCTTCTTTTCCTTGTGTAATTTATTCTTATAAATTACATTTGCAGGCAGGTTCATTTATTTATCTATTAACTCATTTACACATTCCACAAAGATTTATTACATTCCTATTTTGTGCAAGGCACTGACTTAGAAAGTACAGGAAAGACACAGGTGGAAAAAGGTCACAAAACTACATGAAAAACAAAACATGGTTCCAGCCCTTGAAGAGTGTTGGAGTTATTAAAATGAGTAATACAAACCTCCAAGAAGCCATAGTGCAAAGCAGAAAACACGGTGATTGTTGATAAGACAGAAAGACTGGAAATTCAAAGAAGAAATTTCCAAGCTGGGGTTCTTAAAGTTTTTTAGTTCATTTATTCATTCAAAAAAGCGTTGACTAAGTGTCTGATGTGTGCACTGTGTAGGCACAGGGGATAGAAAGGCAAACAAAAAGATAGCCCCTGCTCTCATATTCTCAGCCTAACAGGCAGGAGTGTTAGAGAGAAATGAATACCATGAGGGGGACATACACAAGGCATTTTGGGACTTGTAGGAAAGTCTTCTAATGTAGACTTGGTTCTAGAAAGACTTTCTAGAGTGCAGGGAACTTGAGCAATCTTGAATATGCAAGTTTAAAGGACAACTGAACAAGGGAGGGAGAAAAGGTATGTCCAAGAACAGAGAGTGGCACTAGCAAGAACCAAGAGATGAAAGAAAGAATACTACTATCTAGGATCTGTAAGTAACAGTCTACAATATAAGCCTGGAGTGGGAGAGACAGGGAGTAGCTGGATGAAGCCAAAAAGGTAGGTATGGTTGTTTATGGAAGACTATGCTGAGGAGAACCTCAGATAATTTGTGGAGAAACACTGTCCTCAAGATGGGGAGGATAACTTCCCACTCTTCAAGTGGGTGGTACATAGTGGCTTCCTTTCATAACATTCAGGTGGAAATGGGGAGAAAAGAGTAACTTTATAATGAAGAAACTTGATGCACATCACCTCATTTAGATGATCAAGGTCAACAACAAAAGTGATAAGTTATGTTGATAGTTTGTACCCTTGACGTGATTTGATGAGAATGGCACTTTGCCTCTGTGGCCTTCTCCCAAACACCCATACTGTCTGTCTAATTATAAAAAAAAATATTTAAAAAAAAAAACCATTTGAGAGACATTTCACAAAATACCTGACCAGTACTCCTCAAAACTGTCAAGGTCATCAAAAACAAGGGAAGTCTGAGAAACTGTCACAGCCAACAAGAGCCTAAGGATACGTGACAAGTAAATGTAATGTGATATCCTAGATGGGATCCTGGAACAAAAGAAGGACATCAGACAAAAACTAAGAAAATCTGAATAAACTATTATTAATAATGTATTAATATTGGCTCATTAATTGTGATAAATATACTAATATGAAATGTTACTAAGGAATACTGAATATGGGGTATATGGGAAATCTCTGTATTATCTTTGCCACTTTTCTGTGTCTCAAGTTATTTTCAAAAATAAAGTTTATTTTAAAAATAAAAGGTAAAGACATTGATACATTCAAAAACACTTAGCTGCTGACATTTGAAATCAGAAGATTTCTATAAAACAGAATTTCTAGCTTCCCAAGGCTTTTTCAAGGGGATATGTGTCAATAGCAGTGGGAGTTGGTACTGCCATTCAAACAGGGCTAGCCTTCTCAGAGTTACATTGCTTTTCTTCCGAGCCTGCTTGACCCCTATGCGTGAATTGCTGGGCTTCTGCAGACTTCTGAGTTTGCTGCTCGTGGCCTGGAGAAGAGGCAATGGGACAGGCACTGAGAAGGTGCCTGAAGGGGCTGAAGCCAAAACCTCATCATGAAAGTGAAGTTGTGTGGGAACAAGGGCAAAGCCTGCTGTAGAGGGACGTCTTGTCAGTGCCTTTTCTGCCAACCACTGTGCCTCCTGGTCTCAGCGAGAGCTATCTTGGTGACTATAGTTGTTGGGACTGAGTCTGAGGCATATCAGCTGTACCCTGAGCTGTGTTTGGAGAAGGAAGGGGAAAGACCCCCCTGTAACATGCTCTCATGAAAGGGAGCCACTAGATAGTAAGTGAAAAGAACAAGTTGCCCAACATTATTTTTAATGCAGTCCTGTTTCTAAAAAAACAAACTCAGTGTGTATATATAGTTTATATGTATCTAAAACTATGCATAGAAAATGTCTAAAAGGTTATATACTAAAATAGTTCCAGGAGTTATCTGTGGAGAGTGGGGCTGAAACTAAGGAATAATTTTCATTTTATGACCAAGTATTTCCTGATTTTTTAAAAACATGAGCAGAGAAGGAGCATTTGAGATTTTGCTCCTTGGAGTATTGTAAGTTTGGCTCAAATAAACTCATATAAAAATTAAAAACAAAAAATGAGAAAGAGCAGACATTCTTTTAATTAAAAACCAAAAGATGAAAGGAAAAGACACAAATATCCAAAATTAGAACTGAAAGGGGAGAAATTACCACTGATACCGCAGAAATACAAAGAATTATGAGAAAATATTATGAGGAATTTCTGCCACTAAATTTAACAGTCTAGAAAAATAGACACATTCCTAGAAACATATAGTCCACCTAAACTGATCCAAGAAGTACTGGATAATCTAAATAAGCCAATCAATAGTAAAGAAATTGAAATAACTATTCATAGTCTCCCTAGAGGCAAAAGCTCCTGACCAGATCGTCTCACCAATGAGTTCTATGAGGCATTAAAAGAATTAACACCTACCTTCCTCAGACTCTTCCAAAAAATTGAAGAGGAAGCAATACTTCCTAACTCATTCTATGAGGCCAACATTACCCTAATACCAAAACCTGCTAAAGACAACACAAAAAAAGAGAACTATAGACCAATATCTCTGATGAACACAGATGCAAAAATCCTAAACAAAATATTAACAAACAGAATACAACAGTGGATCAAAAAGATCATACATCATGATCAAGTGGGATTTATTCCAGGAGAACAAGGATGGTTCAACATACAACAATCAATCAATGTGATACACCACATAAACAAAATAAAAGATAAAGACCATGTGGTCATATCAATTGATGCACAAAAAACATTCAACAAATACAGCATCCATTTATGATCAAAACACTGAATAAAATAGGTATAGAAGGAAAGTATCTCAACATAATAAAGGCCATATATGACAAGCCCTCAGCTAACATTATACTGAATGGGGAAAAGCTGAAGCCTATTGCCCTAAAATCAGGAACAAGACAGAGATGCCCCCTATCACCACTGCTATTCAATATAGTACTGGAAGTTCTAGCCAGAGCAATCAGGCAAGATAAAGGAATAAAATGTATCCAAAAAAGAGGTCAAATTTTCACTGCTTGCAGATGATATGATTCTTTATATAGAAAATTCCAGAGTCCACCAGGAAACTATTAGAAATAATTAATGAATACAGTAAGTCACAGGATACAAAATCAATGTACAAAAATCAGTATCATTCTTATATACAAACAATGAATCTTCAGAAAAATAAATGAGGGAGTCAATTCCTTTTGCTATCACAACAAAAGAATGAAATACCTGAGAATTAACTTAACAAAGAATGTGACAGACTTATACATGCAAAACTATAAGTCACTTTTGAAAGAAATTGAAGCAGACACAAAGAAATGGAAAGATATTTCTTGTTCATGGATAGGAAGACTTAACATTGTTAAAATGGCCATTTTGCCCAAAGCAATGTACAGATTCAATGCAATGCCTATTAAAATCCCACAATCATACTTTCACAAAATAGAAAAAAGAATTATTAGATTTATATGGACCATAAAAGACCTTGAATTGCCAAAGCAATACTACATAAAAAGAACAAGGCTGGTGGTATTACACTCCTGACTTCAATTTATATTACAAAGCATCAATAATCAGAACAGCTTGGTATTCGCAAAAAAACAGACACATAAACCAATGGAAAAGAACTGAAAATCCAGAAATAAATCCACACGTTTATGGACAAATAATTTTTGATAAAGGGGCAAAAAATATGCAACGGGGAAAAGACAACCTCTTCAGTAGGTGGTGCTGGGAAAGCTGGAAAAATATGTGCAAAAGCATGAACCTGAGCTATGCATTCACACCATATACTAAAATTAACTCAAAATGGATTAAAGACCTTTATATAAGACTCAAAACAATAAACTGTCTAGAAGAAAACATAGGTACTAAACTTATAGACCTAGGGCTCAAGGAAGACTTCATGAACCTGACCTCCAAGGCAAGGGAAGTAAAAGTGAAAATAAATGAATGGGACTATAACAAACTAAAAAGGTTCTGCACAGCAAAAGAAACCATCAACAAAGCAAAGAGACAGCCAATTGAATGGGAGAAAATATTTGCAAATAACGCATCAGATAAGGGTCTAATATCTAAAATGTATAAAGAACTAATATGACTTAACAAAAAGAAACAACCCAATTAAAAAGTGGTCAGAGGAACTAAACAGACACTTCTCCCACAAAGAAATATAAATGGCCAACAGACATGTGAAAAAGTGCTCGTCCTCCTTAGTTCGACCCCCAAAGGGGTTGCGACCCACAGGTTGAGAACCGCTGATGTAGATGGAAACCCATTTATAATTTTCTGAACCTAGAGATATAGCTCTATTTTACATATAAGCACCCAATTTTTACCATACACCGAATTTTCCAGAAATGCAGCTACTGGGAATAGTAAGATTCTGTGAAAAGTAAGATTGCACTTGGTTTTGTTTGGATCTTTATCAAGAATTATTCACATTTTGGAAAAATTACATCACACCTCTGCTTTTTTCATTTCCCTATACTTTTTATATGTAATAGCTTCTGATCATCTTACTTCCCTTAAACCAAGTGTTTTCATGAAAGCAGATGCAAGCATCGGTTACTTTACTAGGTGTAGAAGAGTTATGCTCAATTGTTTTCATTTTGAATACATATTATCTGATAGTTGATTTTTTTCTTCCCTTATATATAATTTGGGCATTATATTTATTGTTTTGAAATTATATGTTTCAGAGTAGGTAATTATCTTTGGATTTTATTTGAGGATAGTAAAGGGGGAATAACAGAATATCTATTATAAAAAAGGCAGGTTTGTGTCAGTCTGTAAAGGCTATATACTAAGTGATTCCATTTATAAGACATTCTGAAAAATCACTATAGAACAGGGAGCACATCAGTGGTTGATAAAAGCTGGGGGTTCCTAAGAAGTTTTAATTACAAATGGGAAGCAAGAGGGAATTTTTAGGGAAGCAATTGTTAGCTGTTCTGAATCTCAACTGTGGTCGTGATTACATGATAGTATGCATTTGTCAAATATTATAGACATGCACATAAAAAAAGTAAGTTTTACTATACGTAAATTTTTTTTTTTTGGCATGGTAAGAGCAGAAGCCTTTTTATTTTTATTTATTTTTTTATTATTTTTTTTTTATTGTTAGACTTATTGGGGTGACATCTGTTAGCAAGGATTTTAAAATGTTTAAAAACAGAGAGAAAAACACGAAACACAGAAAATAAGACAAGCAAAATGGTAGTGTTGGGTCTCAGTGTTGAGAACCACTGAACTAGGCCACAGAAACCCCTGATGACATTCATGTTCCTACAGTATAATTCACACTTCTAGTGAAAGAGCTGCTGAACTACTCATTCCCCTCTCAATAGTGTTAGATACATTAAAAAAACTCCTTTTTATAGAATTGATGAAAATAAATGAACTATATCTCAACCAAAGCCCTCAAGTTATTGGCAGGATTAAAATCTATACACTTAATTTTACTGATTTTTATTTTTTACTATACTATAGTGCCTTACTAGTTTTGTGCTAAAATGGAAGAATTCTATGAATTCTTAAGTTTTTCCATTCATTGCCAGCACTATATTGCTAAAGTAAAATAAAATAAATACCAGTACTCATATTATACTACCACCTGAGTCTACTAAGAAAGCCAAAAAAAAATTGTTTTCTTAATAACATCACCATTCACATTCCTGAAAGTGTACTGTAATGTCACTTTATGCACAGAAAATACATCTCTAATGTTTTTTGTAAGGTGTTTATAATAGGCCAGTGTTTTGGCTAAGGTGTTAAATGCCTTTTGCCATTTACAGTATTTATTCTGTAACTTTCTGAACATAGTATTTTGGGAAAATTTGACATGTAGAACTTTTTGGTTCATTTACTGTAGGCAATTAAAACAGTTAAGGGAGAAACATTAACTAATAAATGCCTTAATTTTGATAATAGCCAGATAATAGGTGTCAAAATGATGAATTATTAGCTCGTTAAATTTTTTTGCCTAATAGTTATTCAACCAATTAAACTACTTCCAATTTTGAGTAACAAGAATATAACATTTAGATAATCATTAATTGATACTATGCTAAGAATCTGTAATTCAAATCTAGTATGCTGGCTTTCTAAAAGAAAAATCAAAATGTCACTTAATAAATTGCTTCACAAATAAAAAATTCAACTGATGTAAAAATAAAAAACAAAATTACCTTTGTTTTTTACTGTAAGCTGAAGCATAAATTTGAAGGCAAGATAAAGAATGTATTGATACCTAAACTGTACATTCTAGCACCTGTGGCACACGACCAACCTTTAAATGGTACTTCCATTTCAGTTACTCATAACTGGGTTTGCAATCATCCCATCATTGTCAATTCAAAATTGTTAGTTTCTGCAATGTACCTAGGAAGCGTGGGAATGAAGGTGGAAGTATAGATGAAATAAAATTAACCATGGGTAGGTCATTATTAAAACTGAAACTTCCTCTGCTAGTTATGAGGGAGTAAGTGGTACTGTACTTTGCAAACAACTGGAAAATTGGACAAAATGTAAGAAGCATCTATTTTAAGATGTTGGCCAATAGGAAATGTAAGTTTATAAATCCTGAAAAAAAGGAAACAAATTTTTGGGGCACAGTGATCACTCTGGCTTTTTTTTTTTAAGATACTTTCCTAACTATGGATAAGGAAAGGGAATCTAAATAAATCAAGGTAATCTCTGAGGAGATAGAGACTGGGAAAACTGAGGTATTTGGAATTCGTGGAGCAAAGCACTTAGAGCACTGGGAGGAGAGATTATGTAAAAAAACCAATTTTTTTTAAGGCTCAGTAAATCTTCATAGGAGTCCCCTTGAGTCTATTTCTGAATACTAAGCTGAAAATTCATAAGGGAAACTTCACAAGCCTGGTTAAAGAACTACTGGGAAGCTATAAGCTGAAAAATTCTGGGAGCTGACACAGGCTAGGAGACATTTGAGTTTCAACCCATCAAGGTGAAGAAACCTCATTGATCATCTGAGACACTTGATAGAGACCCAAGAAAGACAGTCCTTTAATGATAGGGTGAAACTAGCTCTAGAGAAAAAACTGCACTAGATCTACCCTAAAAAAGCTTAAAAACAAGATTTAAAAGGGTCAACTAATATGCAAGTTAACTTCCTGCATAAAAAGATTCAACATTCAATGTTACACCAGAGAATGACTGGTCCTACCCTTCTAGTCTCATTTTCACACTGAGGAGCAGAGGGTGGTTCTTCACAAGTCACAGAACAGGGCACATGGATAATGCAGTACCTGTTCTATATCAGGGGTACCCAATCCATGGGCCACAGACTGGTACTGGGCAACATGGCAGGAGATGAGTGGCAGGTGAGTGAAGCTTCATATGTATTTACATTCTCTCCCCATCACTCACATGCCTCTGAACTTTGCCTTCAGTCTGATCAGCGGTGGTATTAGATCGTCATAGGACTGTGAACCCTATTGTGAACTGCACATTGGAGGCATCTAGGTTGCGCAGTCCTTATGAGAATCTAATACTTGATGATCTGAGGTAGAGCTGAGGCAGTGATGCTAGTGCTAGGAAGCAGCTGCAAGTATAGATTAACATTAGAAAAGAGGTTTGTCTACACAAAGACCGTAATAAATCAATTGCTTTCAGACTTATATCAACACCCTATCAGTGAGTGCCAAGTGACAATTAAGCTGCTTCTGGTGGCAGGCTTTATAGTGGCAACTGAGTTGAAGTACTTCAACTGTACACCTGCATGTGATGGGAGGCTTTATGTCAGAATCTGACACTTAGTCTGCGTTTGGCCTGCCCATTATTTTACTCACCACTTCTGTCTGTGCCTCTTTCCTGCACTGTGCGCTTGTCTCAGGTGGGACCACCTAGGTGAAGGAAAACAAGCTCAGGGCACCCACTGATTCTGCATTATGGTGAGTTGTATATTATAATATATAATATATAATATATCATTATATATTACAATAATAGGAAAAAGTGCATAATAAATGTAATGAGTTTGAATCAACCTGAAACCATCCTCCCCACAACCCCACCCTGGGCCATGGAAAAATTGTCTTGCACAAAGCCAGTCCTTGATGCTAAAATGGTTGGGGACTGCTGTTCTAAATGTCTCTCTTGTTTCAGGCCCAGTCATAGCACCCATGGGACCTGCGAAACAGAAGCTCACCTGCTCTGCCCTGGGGTGGGTGGGGTTGCAAGGGATGTTTATTTCTCACCATGAGGGAAGGCTGCAATGTCCTTGGAAAGATATGGTCTGACTCTGCTACTAATTTGGTTCAAATAACCTTGAAAAGGCCGAGGGATTCCTGTAAGCCCTCCATTCCATCTACAAAGGGTTACAACAATGAGATTTCAGGACAGTGCCTTTGACCTTCCCAAATCAGAGCTGAGGAGCCAGGAGTGGGGCTGTGAGAGGTGCCCTCTTTTGCACCCCAGCAGGATATCACTTCCCCTGCAAATTCATCTTAAGGTACCATCAGTTGAGTTTGTGTTGTCAGGAGTGAGAAGAGTTCACCTCTGAGGCTGGGACCTGAGACACACCCCTAATCCTGTGCCTTTCTTGGCCATTTGTACCCATTTTCTCCTCTCTTTACACAGCCTACCCTGCACCAGTTTGGAAATAGACAGGTCAAGAGAGTTTTTCCCTTTTTAAACTTATATGTGTTAATAATGCATGAATTTCAAGTTAAAAAATGAGGGGAAAAAACAGAAATTAGTGTGGGTCTCACTAATCATGTCTCTTTTAAGATTAAGTAAAAAACAGAATATATCTCATGCTGATTGACAATAACTTAGACCTAAAAAAACATCATTACGGGTGCCAGAATTATGGAGGCTTCTCAGAAATCTGAGTGTCAAGATGAAATAGTAATGTGGGGTTTAAACTTAACTAAGTGACCTGGGGCTTAGGAAATTCAACTGTAAAATTTTCTTTTGTTTTAGTTTACACAATTGACAATTATCTATCCCCTTATTAGGTGAAGTAAGTGCATGAGTTTCAAGCAAAGTCGAAGTTCAATGAATGTTGTTTGAGTAAATTAATATTTAATTAAAAGGGAGTTCTAGTACTCTTTGTGTAAATTAATTAGTAAATTTAAAAATTGCCATTGAAATGATGAATTTTCTAAATTGGTAATGAGTCACTGCAAGTAAACACTTCTATTTCTCTGCATTTTGCTGTGGGCAGTGCTGAGAGATAGAAGCGTTTATTTATCAAAGAACAGCCCCCTTTTGCTAAAAAGCCTAATTATTGGTATTTTCCCTTCACAAAATGAGAAAGACAACCAGTAGCCTCATTTGGAAGTGAAATAACTAAAATTCAAAGCCCCTCTAATGTTGACAGTACAGACCATTTCCTTGAACTTGGAAGAACCTCAAATACCTCAATTCATAGATGAGGACACAGAAGTGGAGAATCTTTGCCAAATTCAAAAGAAGAAAATTTCTAAATAAACGAAAGAAACTCATTAACAAAAGCATTTAAACATGCATTTCAGAAATATCTATAATATATGTTAATAATAATATGATTGAGATCATTATAAACCAAATATCATTCCTAGAAAATAGGAGAAGCCCAAATTCTAATTGGCTGTTTAGAATATCTACCAATTGTTAGAACTTAAATGTTTATTTTTCACTTACCTCCTACTATGTGTGTTTCCGATTAGCATCAGAATGCAATAACACTTGTGAAGTTGTGTTAAATTGTTTAAATGATGAGATTTTTTAATGGTTGAAGTATAAAAATTAAAACACATTCTGTCCCTATATCAGCATTGCCATGAATTTATTCATTACTTCAACAAATATTTTTTGAATGCCAACCTACTTTTGGGGACTTTCTTGGGGTGACACATTCAGGTATTTTCTCCTGAGAACAAGACCAGATACTGTGGTTGTGTGTTTTCCTTAAGAGTTTAATACATTGACAGCCTGGCCTCTTCTGCCCTCCCAGAAACTGGAAGTACTTCGAAAGCAGAGCATTTTCTATGTTCATAAATGTTCCAACACCTGCAGAGGGCAATAAGGAATAATATGCTCTACATTTAAAGGCACATGGCCTTTGAACTTCAATTATACTTCTAGGAGTTTGTGCTACAGAAATACTTGTATATGCAAACGATGTGAGTGACTCACTCTGGGTTATTTTATAATAGACCCACGTAGGAATTAATGTAAATATCCATCAATACAAGAATGGGTAAGTAAATCATGGCATATCCACGCATAAATGATGGTGGCTGTGAAAACACATTTGGACGGGTAAGAAAATATTTTCTTAAAAGAAAACAGCAGAATTCAGTACAGTATATATAGTATGGTCCTGCTTGTAATAAAGAAAAATGTTATATACACATATACATGTACACATGTGCATTCATTAAACTGGAAATATAAATAAGATATCATTCACAGCAGATATCTTTGGCAAGTGTAACTGGCATCAAAAAGAAAAGAGAAAAAAGACTTTTACTGTTAGTTTTACATTCTCCAGTACTTTTTAGAAATGTTTTGCTGTGTACATGTACTACATTTACATTTTAAAAATGACATGAAGGAGCATCTTTGCTAATAGTGTAAAAGTTTGTAACTCATTGATCAAATTATTTGGGGACTTTTCTGAGGAGAATAATTGAATAAATTATGGCCTGTAATAATTCTCATATGTATCTCCAAATATATGAACCATCCCAAACAATAAGGAAGCAAAGGAAAAACCTGTCCTCCAGTACTCGGGGAGTACAAGGGGAGTAATGCTCTTCCATCTCCTTATGTTTGCCTTCAAGGATCTTATTTTCTTCCACACCACCCCGAACCCTGCCTACTGTATTTGCTCTCCTCTGGTGCCATCCTCCTTGCTCCCCCTCCCACTCCAACCATCCTCCTGAATTTGTGTGTTTAGACACACCTGCCTCTCACACCTCTTTGAGTTTCTAAGCAATTACTGTTTGTTGATCAGAATGACCCAGCTAAAGGTGAGAGAGGCAAGGTAAACAGCAATTTTTCTCTTGAAAGAAGAGAAAAGTAATTTTTATTTTTAAAAAGCTTTTTATTTGGAAATAATTTCAAGATGGTGCAATGTTACAATCATAAAGAATTCTCATATACTATTAACCCAGCTACACCTATCACCACCCTCTTTGCTTTATTATTTGCTTTGTCTTTTTACATATTTCTATGAGCCATTTGAGAATAAGGTGACTTATCATGAGCTTCCACCTTGAAATGCCTCCATGTGTACTTCCTAAGAACACAGCTATTCTCTCCTAATCACAGCACAGGTGTCAACTTCAGGAAATTTAACATTGGTACAATCCTGTTGTTGTCTGTATTTCGGTTGTGTCCATTGATTCAATACTGATCTATACAGCATTTTGAAATTTAATTTTTGAGCAGATCACCTGACTAGATTGACATTTATGATCTTACTGGTTGTCATCCTCAACTAGGTGCCCAGTGCTCCTCTGCTCCACGGGCTGCTGTACTATCTAGTGACCAAACCCCCAGAACGATCCCAGAGAGACTCTCAGGGCTGAGAGTGTTGGTTGGACCTGGGTGGGGCCAGACAATGCCCTGGCTGAGCTTTGGGTGCAATTACACTCTCTGATGACAGACACTCATTAGTCTTTATGTTTTCTAAGGTATGCGAACCTCCCCCTAGATGTGTGGGGAAAGTGGTTCAAACTGTGTGACAGAACCTTTGAACTCAGACAGCATAGATTTAGAGTTCAGCATCAGCATTTACTGGTGCTGTGATTTTGACAAGAACTTACATCTTCTAAGCCTGGTTTCTTCCTTGGAGAAATAAAAACATCTGCTTCCCAGAGTTGCTGACATCAAGTGATATAATTTTCTGTATCTCATTAGCCACTGCAGAACATCATTTGTCTCTCAGCATTACTTAGGTGTCACGTTAGTACCAGATAAGTGAGCAGACCATGGACTGTGAAATCAGCTGGTCAGAGCTAGATTCTGTGCTTTCCCCATTGTCGGCTCTGAGACTCAGGGAAAATCATTGAACTTCACAGACTCATGTCCACACTCACAAATATGGGAATAATCAAACCTACCACAATATGCTGTGGAGGAAATGAAATCACATTCAAGACTGTACTCAATGCAGTTTGCTATGAATGTAGATGATAATAGTCATGATGATGATGTTGATAGGCATGGGCCATGGGCCATATATTACGTTAACCACTTTGAATGCTAATCTCATTTAATTCCCAAGGTCAGCCATACTGCCCCAGGAGGACTTTTATTTCACCTGCCTCTTTTCTCTTCTTTTTAAAAACTTGTTTAATTGTTAAATTTATTGGGGTGTCATTGGTTAGCAAAAATTGTATGGATTTCAGGTGTACAATTCTACAGTGCATTGCCTATGTGTTGCGTTATGCATTCACCAACCAGTCAGTTCTCTTCCCATCACCATATATTGGACTCCCCATCCCTCCTCTCACACTCCCTCTGTTCTCTCCTACTCCCTCACCCTTTGCCCTCAGGTAACCAGTAAACTACTGAATGTGTCCATGAGTTATTGTTTCTTTGTTGCTTTCAGTTTTATATTGCATATATGAGTGAAGGCATATGATTGGTTTCTTCTGTGTGGCTTGTTTCGCTTAGCATGTGATCTCAAGGTTCATCCATTTTGTCACCCTATTATCTCATCTTTTCTTATAGCTGAGTAATATTCCATGGTGTATGTGTACCACAGCTTCTTTATCCAGTTATCTATTGAAGGTCACTTTGGTTGTTTCCATGATTTGGCCACCATGAACAGCGCTGCAATGAACTTTGGGGTACATAAGTCTTTGCAGACAAAGGTACCTGCCTTTTTTCTTAAGACCCAAATATTGAACTGTGGGCAATAGCTGAGGTGGCATTGATGGGTATTGACTGAAGAGAAAACTACAGACAGACTCAACTAGGCTGAATGAATTTTAAAGGAGAGGTTGAAAAGAAAATGTTTTCTGAAAGTGCGCTCAACTAAGGAGAAGCACTTTCCCATAATCCTCCTACCTTTATCTGTGAAGAAAGAAAGGGGAAGACAACTCATCTTATTCTGTGTTTAGTGCAGCCTGAAGGTGGGCTGGGAGGAGAAATCCAGCAAAACTGTCTCAGGACACAGTTAGCTGTAGTCATCTTAGCAATTGCACCTAGTAACATGATTTCTTAAAGTATTTTCACTACAGGTGACAAAGGCCACAGTGAAGAAATGAAGTTACAGCCATGCTCCCTGGCACCATAGATGCAGAATTGCTGAGGGATGAAATGGGCATTTGTGAAGAATGGTGAGGAGGGCACCTTTTACAAAGTGCTTTTGTAGAAGGAGTAAGTATTTCATGTACACGTGTGTGTGTGTGTGTGTGTGTGTGTGTCCTTACCATGACACACATAAAACTGATGATAGTGGGCATGTCTGACAGAAGGTATTGGGGAGGAGAAAGGAAGTGTGTCTCAGTGCAATAAGCAAATGCTAATCTTGAAAAAGAAATTAATCTAGTTCTGCCTTGATAAAGAATTAGTGATTTTCACATTGCTCAGAACAAACTGAACCAGGAGATATGTTTCTTGAGCTACCCAGTTCTTCTCATGAGAACCATCTTTCTAGCTGGCTGACCAGGGAGTGTGACAGCGATGGGCACAGGCTTGGAAGCCAGGCAGGGTTTGAATCCCATCTCCATCACCCTCAACCAGGTGACCTTGGGCAATGGCCTGCCTCTTTGCACTTCTTTTGTCAGCTGTAGAGAAGAACAGGGTGTAAGAAATGAGTGGGAACTGTAGAACACTTTGAAGACTGAAAGTATGTTCACTAAGTACTCAAATAAAGAGCGTAAAAATAAGCCCGAGATCACAGACCAGCAGCCCACCAGCCGTAGGTGAAGGCGTGGCAGCTGGTTTGATGAGGCCTATTGGTGGGCACAGCCCTGCTCCACCTGAACTCACCTCCACCCCTTTGGTTTCCCGAGGACTGACTATCAGTTGTCATTGCTAGTGCATTTTACTCTATTGTCTATCTTAAAGGAGAGAAATATTTCTCTGTACCCATGTTTTAATCAAAATAGGGGAAATGAAAATATAAATGTAGTGAACTTGAGTGATGTTTTTAAAGAGGTGGAGGATGGACCACATATATTGCTAAGTGTTTATTATGAAAATAACCAGAATAACTCATTCATGGGAACTTCTTGCCACTATTGTTATTTATTATTGTTGCTTCTGAACATTGAGTGTAGAGGAAATCACAGCGACTGGATGTCAAGAAAAGGAAATGAGTCTATATTCTTAGAAAATCTCAGGAAAGTAAAAAGACAGCCAAAGAACACATACTCACCCGAGAAGTCTATTTCCCTTCCAACTGCATGGACCATGGGATGAAAGTAGCAGTTTGAGTGTGAAGATCTAAACTTGGACTTAGAAAATAAGTCAATTGCATAAAACAGGATAGAAACACCTGAGTTGGAACAATTCATCATGGAAAAGTAAGACTTTGATCTAGAAGATCTTTGAAAGTGATTCTGGAGGTTTTGGGTCCCTGCTGGACTTCCATGTTATTCCTTAGTATTTCTTATTCCTGAGAGTGGAGAAGCACCCCTGATTGTCCCAGAAAGATCACGGTGCTTTCCCTTCTCCCTGACCCCACTGAGAGCGCAGCTGGGGAAAATGATTTCTTTCTCTTTCATCAGAGCTCCTGAGGGGGTAATGCTACAGAAATATGGCGTAGAGGTGAGGGTGTTCTCTGCCCGAAGCAGAGAGAGTAACTGTCAATACCCAGGTTTACCCTTAGGGAAAACCAGGCATATTTCATTTCCTGCTCCCTGCTGTATTTTGATGTGTTTCTAAAATTTCTATAGATTCTATTTCATTTTTTATTCTTATTATTTTCAATTCTGTTTCTTGAGGGTACAAAGCAGCCAGGCCTGGCTGCTACCGTGCTACTCACAACGAACACAGGACATGCAGCCACAGATGGGAAACGAGTGAAGGACAGAAGGGGAGGAGGACGGAATAGCACGTGTATAACAGAGTCCCCTTTGTCTTGTAGAAGTTCCTACGGGCTGTCACCATGTTAAATGCGGCAGTTCAAGTTGCCCAGCGGGCTTCAGGAACACATGCAGACTCTGAAATAACACGGGAGGATTGAGTCAATCTTTAGCTGAGTGGCAACTGTCACCTTTAGTAAGACGGTCACTTCTTACACGTGTTGGACACGTTTAAGTGAGTGTGTTTATGAGGTCTGACTGCAATGATCCCCAAATATAAATCCTGAATGATCTAAGGGGGAAACTCATCACCGAAAGCTTTTGTCCAAAGCTTCTCCGTGGACAGTCCAGCACTGGCCCTCAGGACAAGAAGGGAAGTCTCTTATCCCTGAGATCTAAGGCTGTCTTGTCTCGTCAGCCCGGCAGCTGCAATACACAAACCTAGAACACACGCTGAGTCAATAAGGAGCAAAACATTAATGTCATGTGTAGACTAAAGACGGTGGGAACTTACTGAGGTGTGGGCTAAAATGCAGTCAGCAGTTCTGATCCCTGGTCAGGGACAGGACAGACTGTGAGCTCTCGAGGACATGTATTTGCTGTTTTGATAGATGAACGTTTGGGGAATGAATGGCAGTGTGCTGGGCATTTCCCCCTATATTGTCACATTTAATTTTAGCCTCATGGATAGTGAATCTGGGGCTCACAGCATGGGAAGGGTTTCTTGAGCAAAGTCACACCAGTGACAACATTATCTGCCATCCTTCTCAGCTCCCTGGTTATCCCGGCTGTTAGGGCACAGCCTTCAGGCTGGTGAGTGAGGTGGGGACTTCATTTGTGTGCAGCCAGGACAGCTGTGTCTACATGTCCCCTAGTGGGTGAGGTGAGTCTTTGTGTAGAACTGAACCCCAGTTTCTTCTGGGATAACAGCAAGAGGGAGTGTGGCCAACACGGGTGGTATTGGCACGCTCGAGTGCGGAGGCTGGAAAAGGGGTGCTCAGAGAGACTCGGCATAGAGAGAGGCAGAAGGAAGTGTGATGGCCCATGTCGTCCTGCACGGAGAGCCGGGGAGAGGTTTTGGGCAAAGCTAAGGACGAAAGACATAAGGTCAAAGATGTAGGTGGGGAGTGCATCCCTTTGCAGGAACAACCAGGGGGCCCTCAGACGGCCTCCAGCATGAAGTATTTTCTCCAGCAGCACAGAGTTCGAGTCCTTGAAGGTGTGCTGTCTTCAAGCAGAGCGTGTTCTGCTGTGCCCACTGCTCGCTCTTGCTGAGATCTAGTAGCTTCACTCTTTAGTGATGCTCACCTTCCCCCTGAGGACTTTCTGAAGTCCTCCCCAAGGTTCTCACCCCAGCATTCAGGCTCCCTGATGGAAACAGAGGCCCCAGAGCTGACATGATTCTTCAGAGTCTGCTTCCTGGTTCATTTTGGGTAATTGAAACACCACCCTGCTTTCAGTAATTTCTCTTAACCTAGCCATTGGATTACAATACAGGTAAGCATTTTTGAGTATTCAACATGTGTACTTTCATCGGCTACACACACATCCAAAAAACCTTGTTCTGGATGTGGCCATTTTTCATATACAGCGGCTATTTCTTATGATGAGGATCTACAAGGAAGAGAGCATTCAATCTGAAGACGGACAGACCTAGGTTAAGAGCCTCATTCTTCCATGTTCAGTTATGTGGCTGATGGCCAATTCTATTTCTTTCCTGATCCAAACTTGTGTGTGAAATCACCCATCTCCGAGTTAGAGTGAGGATCAAACTCAACAGTGTGTGTAAGATGCCTATCACACACCATGTGCTCAATGACCCACAGAGGTTACTGTTACTCTGTGAAGAGGGATGGAAAGAGCATAGCACGTACTGAGTGCCTATTTGCTATTTGCATATACCATCCATGTACACACACACCTGTGATGCAACTGTCAGAGGATAATTTTGTAAGAAAGTTAAAATCATGACTCTCAGAGAAATATAAAGCATTTGTCAAATATTTTATTAAACTTATTAATGAGAACACTAGTACAATATTACAAGTGATTCAAAAGAGAATTCAAAAACAACACACATATGAAGGCCATCAAGAATACTGAGATGAATTTACAAGGACGTGAAAAGGTACGTGATATTGCATCCCATTGGACAACATTTATTTGAATTTCTATGTGGAAGAATCATTTGCATTGCCATATTTTATCTAGGATTTACACATTTGTAAACTAGCTGTGATTATCCAGAGTCACAGAAAGTGTAAATGTCAGTGCCTGGATTCAGTCTCATCTTTCACCACTCAAAAGTGAGATTGATTTTATTGGAAGGGCTGGGATTTTATTTCTGTTTTTGTTTTTGTCTAGGGGAAGATCAGTCAATATGTCCATTGAGAAGTTTCTGCTATGAAACTTGTTGCATCCTCAAAACCTGGGAAAGAGAGATTAGCAGACAGACTTGTTATCGGGGACAGAGGAAGACCATCAGGAAAGGAACGCCCTGAGAAAGTGTGTGGATTCTTTCTCCACTACTTTTGTAAAGTCGATTTCTCCAGAAATAGGCAGCATGTGAGGATGGGGAGACTGAACTATTTTCAGGCTGTCTGTCCTTCATCCAGATCAGTCTGATCACGGAATGTGGTGCCATGTCATTTAAACTAAGTCTGGCCTTAACAAGTCACCTTACATTGTTCCTGCCCGGTGTTACCTGGAATGGAGAAATTCCCCACGCAGACTTGGGTGCTGTGTATTGAACATAGAACACCAGGTTAAAGAAGTTAGAGTCTGAATAATGGGGCAAAACAGAGTTCTCCAGTAATGGGTCTTCACTAGTGAGTTTTTTAAAGCAAGAATTAAGTTTGTCCTCTTGAGCTCTTAGATTTTGGTCTATTGGTTAAGTGCATATATTTAGACAACTCTCTGTAAGAGTGGGATGAAGCCCTATAAGTATAATAAATGTCAGAAGACCTATCAGAATTTTACATATCGTTGCACATCAGAGACTTCATGTGAGGAAGAAAACAGTGTATTTCCTGAATTCATTAAAAATCAGAAAAATCTCAGGGAAAAATACAAAACCTTTACCAACAAGAGAACTCCATTAAACAAACACGAATGAATGAAGATTAGACTAAAATCCTGTGCTTTGATAATGGCCATTTTTGAGCACATACTGAGGTTGCATCAGATGATTTTTTTCTGAGGAAGTGTATCAGCTTCAGAAATGAAGATAAAATCTTCACCTAGAACTGATGTACACAACTTATGTTTTATGTGTAATATTAAGTTTTATAGAAAACACGTAGGAAAATGTTTACCTGTGCACAAACACTGTGGAATGTGAAGTTTTAAAGATGGAAGAGCAACATGAATTCCGTGGACAACACCCCGAAATGCGCGGGATTGCTCCCTGCTCTCTGTGGCACGTCTGTGCGTGTGCGTGTGCGACAGAGACTTCATCACTGCTTCTAGCAGAAGGCAGTGGCCAGACCTACTCTGGACATGGATCTGCCCACTCCTTTTTTTGAGTGACACTCTGTGTGCTTCTCCTGATTGCTTCCCTCAGCTTGATGCTGTTAGATTTCAGCCTGCCTGCTATGGCTGAAAACTGGTCTGGCCCCATTTTTCTAGGACCTCGTCAATCCATCCATGGGATTTCTCAAGGAGGGTGTGTGTGTGTGTGTGTGTGTGTGTGTGTGTGTGAGTTTTACATGCTCTTTGGGCCTTCATTTCATGCCATCTAGTGGTTCGTTTTACACTGAGTGATTAAAAAGCTAGTAAGTCTACTTAGCCCTTTTGTTTGCATGTCACCTGAGCATCTTGGACTACTTCCCTCCCCGTGGTGCTTGCTCATGTGACAGCATTGCAAACCAGGGAATTTCTATCCTTCTTGGATAGCAAGTGTGAGAATGGAATAAAATCAGGACTACTTTCACATCAGAAACACTACTTTGGTATTGAAAAGCACTCACATTTGGGGGGAGCCATATAGTATAGTCTTAGCCAAGGAAATGTTTGGTCCATCTTTCCTCATTTGGGCTACATGGTTTGGTTAGCATAAAGAAGTAAAAGAAATTCTCCTTTTTCAATCCTGGACCTCTAAAAATTTCTCTCATCTCTGGGCATGTTGCTTTCTGCAAGTATGACCTGAGACATTGTGTATGTGGAGAAAACTCGGGTATTTTATTGAGTCCCTCAGTAGGTTTTCTGTTCCACATCTTCTGTAGATATGATGCAAACGAAAATGATGGTATACCTTTAGCATTCATTGGGAACATGGATTTCTTTGCCACTGGCTCATTATCACTAAACTTAGTGGCATCATTGCCAAAGAAAAGAGCCGGGAGTGACAGCCCACTGTAGTGACGGCTGTACCCTCCCACCCCCAGGGCTGGCACACCAGAGACTGGATCTGTGCCCCCGGCAGGAGAGTTCCAGCAGCTAAGAGGATATGTTTGCCTCTCCTCGGCCCCTTGACCCCTTGGTACAACGTGAGCTGATTGCTCAGTACCAAAAGGGAAATGAAAGTCAAAGGCATCTTTCTACTTGCATGATTTTTCAGTAAACTGTTGATTTACAGAAAACTACAGGAAATGATCTCACATGGAGTACTTAAAATATATTTTTAAATGAACTTCAGTTCAGAATAGTTGTAGATGTAAAGAAAAGTTATAATGAAAGTCCTATATACTCTCACACTGCCCCTTGTTAACAATTTTTATTACTCTGGTACATTTATCATAACTTAGTAACACTGAACATGATGACCTAAATCCATTCTATTTCAGATGCTCTAGTGTTTCTGTATTGTGAAACTTCATCCAGGATACCACATTCCACTTCATTGTCATGCCTCCTGAGCTTCCTCCCCCGGCCTTCCATAGTTTTGATTACCTTGATGGTTTTGATGTGTACTTGTAAAATATTTTGTAGAATGTATGTCAATTTGGGTATTTGATATCTTTTTTTTTTATGAGTGCATTGGAATTGTAGGGGATTTTTGTAGGAAGACTACACAGCTTAAGAAAAAAAAACACCGACAACGTGAAACTCGATCACCTGGATGACTTAGTGTCCCTTGGTAGCATGTATAGCAAGCACCACACTTGACACTTGGTAAATATTTCTTTTGTAAATTATTAGTTTATCAAATTGTGCACAAAATAAGATCAGATTCCTTATTATATGATTATGATTTCAATGTTGGAACCAATATAAATAGATTAAAAATTAGAACGCCCAGAATTTTATAATCATCTCAAGCAGATCCCGTTCACAATCCAAATTCTTGGTTTTTAGTGTTTATTGTCAGTGGTTTGAAACACTGCCCTTTTCTATGTTCCCCAGGATTCAACTTCAGGATTTTATCTATTTTTCACATGGAGAGAGTGGTGCCCACCTCTTCTCTACCTCTTCATCCTTGGAGTTTGGGCTTAGAGTGATGAAAGGTCTGAAAGATATTATGAGCCAATCAGCCCACGGGTTACTGTGTTAACCCTGATAACAACAGGAGATGCAGAGAATGAACAGCCATGATAACTAAGAAAGCTATGATGAGAGGAGAAATAAGTCAGGCTTGAGAGCAAGATGGGGTACCAAAAGCCAAATGCCTGCATGGGGTTGTTAAAAGAGCATTGATAAATCCTGTGGTCCCAGCAAGGGGATGTAAAAGGAGATGGTGCCTTATCATTGGACAGGAAGTTAGGACTGGACATACAAACCATAGGCATATGGTGTACCATGTGAGACCTGTAAATAAAAGGGGGGGAGCACATCCTTTTAGGTGTGTTAGCTGCACCTTAGGTCCGTGTCACAGCCTGCAAACATGTGCCATAATATCACGTGAGGGCATTGCAGCATTTTAAGGATAAAATAATATTCAGAAACATAGGTGTGCCTGATGATACAGCAGGAATATTGCCAGGAATTTGGCTCATTTGTGAAAAACCCTCACATGATTGTTAGCTTGTGAAAAACAGAACATACCCCACACATGTGATGCAAGCTACTGTTAACATGTGCGCAAGACGGTGCTCGTGGCCCAGCGCTCTGGGAGGCGTGTGGGAGTCTAGAGGCCTCTTTCCTGGTTTATTTCATTCCTAGAGCCCGTTTATTGAGTGTTGTTATTATGTTTTCAAAGAAAACCAGTAAGCTATCTCAAATTCAAGTCTCATCCCCAAGAAAATAATAAATGTGACAGTGATATCATTTAGCTCTGCAATAACTAAAACTGAACAAATAAGGTATTTTCTCACATTGGAGACCGGAAGTGTTTTCGTTGCGTTTAAAATTTGTGATTCTCAAGCTGATGAAAACATGCGGCACACTTTGCAAATCTACACACGAAATTTATATTTTCTTTTTGTTCCAAGGCAACGGCATTACAAAAGAGCACTAATTCCCGTGCTTTTCCCCAGGCAGAGAGCCTCATTTCGTGTTGCTGAGCATGTCTGAGTGTCTCGAGGATATCAAGGGGGCACAAGCGACGACACCTCCCTCGTGCTGCCGGTTTGCTAAGTGGGTTCAGATTCACGAGGGGGAACTTGTGAATGGGAGACGTGCCGGACCCTAAAGAACGGCTGTGAGGACCCTGTGGGGCCTTTTTCCTGTGAAGGGTGTGAGTGTAGGGTCTGTGTGGCATCCCCGTGGAGTGGTGGGGGTCCCTGTGCACGGCCTCTACATGAAGTCTCTCTGTGAGGTCTCTGCGAGGCCACGTGTGGTCTCTGTGTTGTCTCTGGATGAGGTCTGTGTGGGAGACGTGTTTGAAAAGTCTCTGGGAGAGGTCGGGTCTCCATGGGAAGTCTCTCTGACCTGTGTGTGGGGCCTTAGCATGACACCTCTGTGGAAGGTGTCTCTGAGGGGTCTGTGTTGTGGGGTGTCGCTGTGTGCCATCCTGTGTGAGGTCTTTGTTGGGATGTGTCCCTGTGAGGCCTTTTTGTGTCTCTGATGGAGACATCTCTGTGAGGTCTCTGTGTATCTCTGTTGGAGGTATCGCTGTGTGGTCCCTGTGTATCTGTGTGGGAGGTATCTCTGTGAGGTCTCTGTGTATCTCTGTTGGGACTTGGCCCTGTACGTCACGTCCGTGTGTCTCTGTTGGGGGTGTCTCCATGTGTCATGTCTGTGGGAGAGGCCCCCTGTGGGTCTCACTGAACCTCAGGGATGGCTGAGCAGCGGCAGACGGGCTGAGGAGCTGGCTCCTTCCTGTTCCTTTCTCCTCAGCATCCCAGTCAGACTGTGGCACTTGTACCAACAGGAGTGTGGGGCCCACTTCCAACTCCCCCACTCCCAGAACCAGCTGTCCGTGCCCCCGAGAGAACCCACTGCACTCAGGCTCAGGGCCCCCTCTGTGCCGCCCCCCCCTTTCACTCCCCAGGAGCCCAGGGTGCTCTTTGTCCTGGGTCCCAGCCCTCACACAGGCCCTGACCGTGCTGTCACTGCTGCTCCTGCCCTGGAGGGGACTGTGGAAGGGGGCACAGAGGCAGGCCTTGGCTCCAGGGAGGACCTGCGGCACGAGCAAGCTTATGACCTCTGTGCCCAGCCACCTTCATCCCTGTCCCATGTGCTGGGATCTTGACAGGCCGGGGGCAGGGCCATTCCTTCTGTCATCTCATCAGGGTCCCTTCTGCAGCAGGATTCTCCACCATGAAAAGGATGCCCCCGGAGCTGGTGTCTGTGCATGTGTGTGTATGTGCGTGTGCGCGCGTGTGTGCGTGTGTGTGTGCGTGTGCGCGCGCGCGTGCGTGCGTGTGTGTGTGTGTGTGTGTGTGCGTGCGCGCGCGCGTGTGTGCGTGTGTGTGTGCGTGCGCGCGCGCGTGTGTGTGTGTGCATGTGCGCGTGTGTGTGCGTGCATGTGTGTGCATGTGCGCGTGTGTGTGCGTCACAAAGCACACAATCGCTCTAGAGAAATTGCTCCTGGTCTCCCTGCTTCCTGTGTGGTTGGGGGCGGGGAGGAGGCTCGTTGTGCCAGGAGCAGAGCATGCAAGGACCCACTGCTGCACTGCACCCCTATTCGGGACAGGTAACTTCCACCTCCCCATGCCACAAATACTGTCTGATGTCCACTTCTGCTGCTGCTGGCTTCGGGGATCAGTAAGAGCGGAGCCAGGAAAGCCTTACTACGTGACGTCAAGTCATTGTCTCGGCCTTCTAAGTCCCCATCTGTCTCCCGGAGCAGTCCGTGGGCCATGTGTTCATGGAAAGGTCACGAGTCTGGGGGTGACACCCTGAGTTCCCTACTCCTGGCTTTTCCACCCGCTGTGCCATCACCCTTTCCAGAATTCAGGAGGTGAGTGTAAGCTTATTACCTGCACTGCGCAGGCAGTGACCCTCCCTGATTGGCTCGGCTTCTACAGGTTTGGCCTAGTGCTGGCTTCTCTAGGTCTGTGGTCTCGGAGCTGGAGCAGGTGGGGACCTGGGGTGGGGCTCTAACTCTTCCCATGTCCGTGGGTGGTGATGGGACATCAGGGCTCCTCGGTCGCTGCACTTTTATGGACACCTGTACTACTTTGCCTCTTTCCTGGGATCCAAAGTTTTCAATTCCTCTTCAGCCACATCCCACTCCAGGTTCACAGTATCTGTCATTCAGGTGTTTACCACACACAGTGCCATCCCGTCCAATGCTTCCAGAACTTTCTCTCTGGGGTTATCAGAGGAGAAGAAAGCAGGTGACCCTCGACCATGGCTATCCATTCATTTGGGCCCGAGGGGAGCACACCCCTCATCAGCCTCCCTGACATCCCCCCTACACACACACAGAATGGGAAGTGCCATCCTCTCTGGTCTCTGAGGGTGGGAAGGGCAGGGGTGGGGGAGGGGGAGGTATACATGTCACTCAGGCTAGGCCACGAGGGGTTCACAGGGCCCTCTCCATCCCCGTTAAGGGCAGGTCTTAACTATTTCCTCCCAAGAGGTCCAGGGGCAAGATTTCTCTTGCTTCCGAACTCAGGGCCCAGCCCTCCCCCCCCCACATGCCCACCCACCTGACTCTGACACATCCTTGGGCCTGAGTGGGACTGTCCAGCCCTGTGGGGCCCTGGATACCAATTCCCTACAGCTGCATGAAGATGAACCTTAAGTGGAAGCACGAGAATGTGGGCCAAACCCGGTCCTGGGGTGGGGTCTCCATGGGTTTTTCTCATCTAGTTTTAGGGTATCCTTTGTTGTGTAATGACAGCATTGTGAAAACGTAAGGTGCAATGAAGAGCCCCGGAATAAGGAGTGTGCTTCCAAGGCCCACGTCAGCCTGCCTCCACGCCCGTCCCTTCTGGAGGCCCGAGTGCACACCGCGCCCAGGACAGACAGGAGCCGTG
>PVJL010011271.1:0-43959 GCA_004026885.1 Lyroderma lyra
AAAAATGCTGTTAAAGTGTTCAAGGACATGAAGGACATAAACTCTAGGTGTGCACTTGTATATTTCAGAGTATGTCACTCTTATACACACAAAATTTCCAATTTATTTTCAGTGATTCCACTTCTTCTCAATAACATTAACAGCTTGCCCTTCAATGTCTATTAATCATTGGAGTCAGTCCAGTTTTGGGTTGCAACTGGCAATACAATTCTTAAAGCCCCTCTCTCCCTGTAGATATTTGACAATGCCTGAAAGCCAGCTTTCTTTATGAGAAGCCACTGAGGAATACTGTTGAAGGCATGAAAATTTTTTTGTGAATTCTTTCAGAAAAGAAGGAAGAAGGGTAACATCTCTTATTTGTCTTTTACACTGCTTTCTGTAACTGGGTAATATAGGAAGGAATTAGAATCCTTTGGAAGGAGGTCTATAGAAAACTCCACTTTGTCATTTGAAGCAGCTCTAGTCAATGCTGCTTCACAGACTTCAAGAGTATATTACTATTTCCATTCTAAATCCTGATTTGGGTAGGTTTGAAGCTTTAGTTATTAAACTGCCATATTAAGTCTTGGCTTGGAGAGTTAGTAAGCTATTTTTCCAATCTGATAAACATTCTAACTATGCCACGTTGGAACAAAATAAATAATAAATAACTAAGTTTCAATGTTTTGCTTTCAACTTTAAAACATTGTTTATTATCATATAAAGGAAAAGAATTGGCTTTTAGGCAGATGTATTTGTTAAAAAATGAACAAGCTCTTTCAAGTGAATTTTTCACTCAACCGTCTTGACCTGTGGCTCAAAGTAAGGGTGTCAAGAAAGCCTCTTTAATATATAATGGGAGCTTTGGAACTTCCATTAGTCAGTTGCTTCATAGTTTCTTCCACAATGTGCCTAAGAAGTTGATGAAATTACTGGATTCACTTGGTCAGATAATTTCTCACTCCAGACTGAGTGTAGCTTGGGTTTCTCAGACACAGTTCAGGCATTATCATAATCACAGTACATAGGTGAAATGACATGAGACATAAGATCAATGTCACTGAAGCTATTTGAATCTATGATGCATATAGGGAGCATCAGAGCCATTTCCATTAGCAAAAATATCCCTGGGATAACATAATGTTCTTTCCATCCTCAAAATATAATGTAAAATACCACTACTTCTATTTCTCTTATTGTGATTTGAAATAAACACTGTCTATGCTCAGTGCCTTCTGTGGTTACAACAATGTCAGCTAAGACCTGTGTTAGAAAATGCCACTTTTAGAACCAGTTGGCTTCTCTGAATACATTGTGTTCTCATTGTCACACTGCATTCATAACCTTCTTATCTCAGTGACAATCCTTGAACTATTTCACAATATTTCTTCTTTTTTAAATTCATTTTTATTGTTAAACTTATTGGGGTGACATCTGTTAGCAAGGATTACATAGGTTTCAGGCATACAGTTCTACAGTGCATTGTCAACTTGATGTATAATAAGTATTTCTTGAGGAACAAAACCCTTAAATTTCTGGTTTGTGTTTAAATGTAGGTTTTTTTTTTCATAGTTCAAAAGAAATAAAATATGCCCCCATGACCCATAAAGCCATATAAATAATTAAGTGCAGTAGTGAAACTTTTCAAAGCTACAAAACTTGTATGGTTTATAATTTTGTAAACACCTTCAAGGATTATGTGAAGCAAAGAAAAGACTTTTTCATAGAAAAGTAGTTTTCTGTAAGGACTACGTCACATTACAAACCACATGTCTGGTATTTTCAGGATTCAAGTCCAAGTCCTATGATACCAAACAAAATAGTGTGAGCAATTGTCCTGGTTTGCTCAGGTTTGCACAGCTTAGCAGTGAAAATGCAGACCATAGTCTCTTTCCCTGGCAGCAGAGTTGGGATCATTGCTCCGGCTTGGGCAACAATGATAAAAAATAAAGAGATATAACATTCCAATTTTTGAAAGAAATCTTTCCCACAAAGCCTTTTGAATGGTAAAAACTCACCTGAAAATAATAAAATAATATAAATAATATTGAATGCCAATGATAATCATATACATATATGATTATAGTAGTGGACTTGTTGGGGTCATCACTGAGTGAGGTATCTAAGTGTTTAATCATTATGCTCTTTTGTACACCTCAATGTAATATTTAAAAAAAGAAAAAAAATCTCAGCCTTATATGTTAGAATATCTCCAAATGCCTCAATAATAGCCAATAGAGAATATTTTGTAATAAACACTCCAAAATGACACTTTCAAAATACTAAAACTTTCAAAGTAATGCTACCTAGTGCTGTTAATCAAGGAGTAGAAATTATTGGAATACTCACATCCTGCTGGAGGACATTTAGCAACAAGTATCAGTACCCTTAAAAGTGTTTTTACTCTCCCATTCAATAATTCCACATCTAGTATTTATCCTAAGGGAAAGAAGTCAGACATGCAAGAAATGATTCACACATAATGCTATTTATTGAAGTTCTACTTTTAATGCCAAAGAATGGAAATGGTCTAAATGTTCAACACAAGAGGAATGGTTAATCAAATATGATGCCATCATGTTCCATAACATTATATTATGAAACCTTAAAATAAGATTTTAAAATTAATGATAAATGATAATGCTCATAAAAGTTATGACCAAAAAAAAAATATATATATATATATATATATATATATATATATATATATATATATATATACAGTATAATTCTCTTTGGGGGAGATAGATAGCACTGACATGTCTACAGTGGTCATTGCTGCTTGAGATTACGGGTAATTCTCATTTTATAAACTTTCTGCAGTTTCCCAATTTTAAACAAACAACATCTATCACTTTTATTAAAATAAGTTATTGGAAATGTCTGACAAAGAATCTCCCCCAAAGCCATATAAGCAAAACCACAAATGCAACTGTCAAATGTATGAGTAGTCTCTACGTATATCTTAAGAATCTACTAATAACTCTCATTTAATGGACACCTAATGAAAACCTAATAAGAACCAACTACCATGCTAGGACCATGGCATAGTAATCTATATTATTACTATATTATTTTCTGATTATATATGTACATATGATGCTCTAAAATTTATATATTTATATTACATTACACATGTATACCTATATTTATATAGTAGATGCATATTATGTACCTATATGTATAAGTATGCATAGTGTGTGTATAGGTATGTGTGTATGTGTGTGTATATACATATATATGTGTGTGTTTGTGTGTAAATATGTATAGATAGATAAATAGATACAAACACACACACACACAAGTAAGCAAACTGTTCCTTATAAAGAATAATATAGTAAATGCTTTCAGCTTTGCAGGCCATGTAGTTTCTGTCACAACAACTCAACATTACCTTTGTGGTATGATAGTAATCACAGAGAATAAGTAAATTAATAGGCATGGCTGTGAGCTGATAAAGATTATTTACAGAAGAGATGTCCATAGTTTGTGAAGCCCTACTTTATAACACATAAAATTTAAGATAGTACTGGCCACAGCCAGAAACTTATAGTCTGAGACAAGACAGTTAGAGAACAAAATTCCCTAAATATATCAGATTGAAATTTAATTGGCTAGGTTTTTACAGTTTAACCTCCTCTTATTATTATCCCACCTAGAGGACAACTCAGGTCTTTTGACTCTTTTGTTGGACTCCATGTACTCATGTTGTGATTGCTCCCTGACGGCTTTGAACACCCACCCTGACAGGGGTCAACAAATCAAATGTACTGACTTGAGAATTCAAGAGTTAGCCCCTTATCATTCATTCCTTAACATTTATGTGTTTCGGTTTCATACATGCTAGTTGCTTTCTAAGAACACATTTGTGGTAAACTGCCATGTGAGCCTTCAAAATATTCATTCTGCACTATCTAAATCTAATCTTCCAGACAGTAAGAAAACTTTCACTGCAAAATATGTGTCATTTTATTTTATTTTTAAACTTCAAAACTATACTTTTGGTCATTGTACCTGGGCAGGTGTTAGTACTTTTTAGACATAGTGAATGAAGACTAAAATTTACTAATATCAAGCTAACAGAGGGAAGTAAGTCAGTTCTTGAATTGTCTTTTTTTATTTCAAATAAATAAGTTGATCATCTATCAATTATAAAGGATACAAATAACCACAATTAAATGGAATATTTGTATCTCAAAAGAATAAAATTCAGAATTCTCATACTTCATCAAGAAAAAGGAAAGCATAGTTAACTCTTTCACATGAGATCATCCCAATTAAAGGTACACTATACAAGAAGGAGACACAATATTAATCTGCTAACTATTCTTGCCTTCTGCCAACCTTAGCTACCTCTGTGCCTCAGCCAAGATATTTCTATTTAAATATTAGCTTATACACAAGAGAACTAACATTTTACACTAAGCACTTTACATGGTTTATGTCATGTAATCCTTACTGACCTTCTAAGGGAGGTATCATTATTATCCCCATTTTACAGGTAATGAAAATGAGACTCAAAATAGTTAAATATCTTGCCCACACTAGTATGAGACAGCTTTTGGATTTAAACTTTGGCTGTTATACTCTATAGCTTATTATATGCTAATCTCCTACCTATACTGCTCCTCATTGATACAGGTAGATTCTTTTAAATATTTTGCTGGTCAAACTCAGTCCATCAAACCTGTAAATAAGGCACTAATCATAAACACGAAAATTAGACAATGTTTCAACTTCAAATGTTTTCCTTAACTGATTTTCCTTCAAGGAGCCAAGGGTTTAAGCAATCAACAGCATGTTTGTTCAGGGAAGGTATACAGGAGTTTTAAGAAAAAATTAGGAAACATCTCACACAAAATTTAGGAAACATCTCCTAAGATGGCTCTGTAAGCAGAATGAAATAGTTATATAGATATAACTTAGATATAATATAATTAGTAACATATAATAATTATGCATATATATTCCCATGAATATAAATACATACTTGGATATTTTACTATGTGATTGTCTTAACAATATTTGGGTATTTTGGGTTTTGTTGCTAGAAAATTCTATATATTTTCTTTACCTAAAGAATAAAATGCTGTCACTGTTACGATCTCATTTTAGACTATCTGCACATGTGCAGTAACTTCCTGTCTTCTTTCTTCTGTCAAAATTTGGCCCATAAAGGCAAAAATCAAACAACGAGTGATTCCAACTTACTGCACAACCAGACACTCTCATCAGTCTGTGATTTAGTGTAAGCTCAATAGGAACCCCTCTGTTAGTTTGTTAGGAGCTAGTATAACATGATCCAGAGCTAAGATGTCAGACCAAAGGCTCTGATTAAGGTAAATTGGGGAAAAAAGAAAATGTTTTTCTGTAACTAAATATCATAATTAAGTACAAAGCACTGAATTGCCTCGGCATCACAGTGATTTAAAAACAAAAGTGACAAAAGCAGTTTCAGTCATGATCAAAATAGGGTTAAATAGCTAAGATGGAAAGAAGTGATTGAACATGGGTCTTTCTCCTGTGAGTCCATGTAAGACAATAACCTGATGCCAAGACAGAAAGCAATCAGGAAGTTTCAAATATTAATTATTCTCTTTTAAATCCTAAGCTTGCTTTGGCAATTGCAAAAGAACATAATTACCACTACAATCAACTTGAATACTCCTCCATCTATGAGAGAGTGAACCCAATCAACATGTTCATGTTATCATCTGATTTATCCACAGCCCATAAAGATGCTATGGGGGAGAGCCCTTTTATTTATTTCATTGTAATTCTTAGTATATTTCTCTTAGCCTGGTGAGCTTCTGGAGGGCAGAGTTTACATATTAGTCCTCTTGTATTCAATAAAAGTACATTTAAATTGAATAGTCTCTTAACAGGAAAGAAAAGAAGTGTCTCCCCTCATAAGAACTTAATGGGTAATTGATCCTGTGACATTTATAATCAATACTGGATCACTGAATGGATTCTTTAACAAGGTTCTATCCTGTAATTTCTGGGAAAGAAAAATGGGGGAAGGGGCAAAGCAAGAAGACCTGAAAAGTGATTCATTCTGTTAGTTGACATTAAAAAAGTTTAAATGTTTGGACCCGTACAGGGAGACCATAAACAACCCTTGGATCTTCAAGACAAACAAAAAAAACCTTCTGCCCCTTTTAATACCAGTTTCAACCACCACAATCACTTGACAATTTGTGATTTCTAGTCGCTTCAGAGAAAATGTTTTGAAGGGAGAAAACGTTCCAAACAGAAAATAAGAGGACTAAGAGGATTCTAGTCCCCAGACTTTTATCATGATTTTCTGTGTTCGATATCCAAGGATTTTGAGATTACAATGGCTATTTCTGAAGAAAGGGTACACATATAAGAGTAGTTCTAAAGTTGAGGGAATGATCATGACAATCTTTGCTATAGGAAAATTTATTGAGAGAAAAAATAGATATCACCTCACAATCTCAGAAAAAAAAGACTTTTAAAGAATTAGAAAAAATAAAATGAACTCCTAAAAATTCCTTAAAATTCTAAAAGCCAAACACAACTATTGGTTATTAAATGTTGAATTAATACTAATTACAGTTAACTTACTATATTAATAAAGATAAAAAGTCCTAATAACATGGTCGCTAGTGTGTGTTGTATATAATATGGGATGTAATGAGATCTCCTGTATAATCAATGTGTATTGTACATTACTACTCTTTAAATAGGATTTGAAACATAGTTTCATGAGGTTCACTGACTTGGGAAGCTTATAATTGTGCTTTCTGCTTTCTTGGTCTACTCTTGATCATAGTTCTTTTATATTGGATGAAAAGATTTTGATCAGAAATAAAAGGCCAACTATCACATTGTTTCTTCATGTGCAAGAGAAGAGTCTTTGCTTAAATATAGGGAAGTTCTGGACTTTGTATTACCTATATCTTAGCTAGACACAGGTGGGAAGATTGGGAGATAATGATTTTTACAGAAAGAATGGGAGACATATTTGGAAGGTTTAAGTGGCAGACCAGGTATCAGTGACTTCCATGGCATTTAAAACTAAACTTAAAGAACATGGACTCCATATACTATCTTCTGTCATGATCTATGGAAAAATTTTCAATTCAAGGCACTGGAGAAAATCTCAGCCATCCGCAAGTTATCCTGGTCATAAACAAAAATGACAAGTGGCCCTTCTGCCACTTGGTAAAATGCAGGATATATATCAGAGATCCAGGAAATCAAAACACAGAGAGCATTATCTTCCCTCAAAAGATGCAATGTTGATGTTTTGCCAGCCAAAGAAATCAGAAAAGCTATTAAATGAAAATTTTGTCAGAATAAGTTTAATGAGATAAATGAAGATGTGCCAAAGCACTTAAGACCAGATGCATATGTTATGAAATTAGCTGGGCCATATTCATGGGAGGTTGCCTCATAAGTCCATTTATGCTATTACCTCAAAAGTTTCCTCCAGCACATAACCTTACCCCACCATGTATAATTTTCTGAGTAAAAACACAAACTTAAAAATAGTCACAGAAGTATCAAAGCAGTTACAATTCACAGATTCTTTTGAAGAATTTAAACTAGTATTATTAATACCCAGGGACAGTTATTTTTGTAAAACAAGAAATGAATACATCTTTCCTGACTTCTAGGAAAAAAGTAGATTATACATACTATAAAAATGTGGAGCTGGGGCTTCCCTGGTGGTGTACTGGCTAGGCTCTGGCACTCTCAACACTGTGGCCTAGGTTCGATTCCCAGCCAGGGAGCTATCAAAAAAAATGTGGAGTTGAGTAATTCTGGTATGGTTTCATTTAATTTAATGCTATTTCCCTCCCCTCCTCCAAAGAAAAATAGCTATATCATCACAAAATCACCAGGGTCTTAGAGCTGAAAATGGAGTAGTGAGTCTTAAAAATGGCTTTCCCATGCTCTCCTTACTTTGACCTTTGCATTCAGGGACAGGGGATGAGGTGTCCTGGGTAAGGAGGAATATAAGCTACAATGTGACACTGGGAGGAAAGAGAGGATTTTAATGTTCAAATGTATAGTTTTAAGAAATAGAATTGATATCTAAAAACCCTCTGATCAATGAAGAAAGCATCAAGAAGTTCTTGGCAGAATGCCAAATACTGCATTTATAAAGATAATTAAAACAGTATAATACAAAAACTATAAATCGAAACATATCTGTGCAAGTAACATACTATTTTTCTTCTATATGGTTAAAAGAAAAACATGAATTTCTGTCACAGTTCATTGGGGTCTTCACTAGACAATACTGCTTTTTTGAAAAGATGATTTCAGCTACCACAAAGGTTAAATTAAAAAATAACAAGTGCCCCTAAAGGGACATGTTCTTACATCACTACTTAAATTTACACATAAAATAATTAAATCAAGAATGTATTGTTGCTCATTCAATACTAATGTGACCATGACATTCTCTTACTTGAAATCCATTTTTTTTAATTGGGTTGCTATTTAGGAATAAAACTAGATGCACAAACTCCATAGTTGGATTATTAATGATAATAATAATCTATTTGATTCCCCAGTTGTTTGACTAAATTGTCCCCCTCTGCCAGCCTCCCTTCCTCTCTCTCCCCATCCCTCTTTTATTCTCTTCCTTCCTCCCATCTGTAAACATTAAGAGAGCTTATCTGAAGTTCAAGACATTGTGCTCAGTACTGATCATACAGAAGTAGGTAGACAGCCTAGCAATCAATAAAAGACAAGGGCTCACAGAGTTCACATAATCACTTGTTGGCTATGTTTTATTTGGGTGGTGTAGATGGCTATGAATTAGCAACAAAGAAAATTAGTGTTTTTAGCATATCTGAAAAAGGCATGCTGAATGAACCAACAGGTCATGACAGGGGAAGCAGGAAGAGTCCAAGGGATGTAGTTAAAGAATAAGGAAGTCTTAATACCACATTTCTTCAAATATCTGACATTTGGCCCACCAACAGAAAATGGGTTCTGTCCTCAGAAGCTCCTAGCATCTTCTTGTACACACACACACACACACACACACACACACACACAAATGATACTCAGGGCACATTTGCCAAGAGCCCACGCTCTGTTTCTCAGAGCCTGCTGAGTGCTTTCTTATGCTGTAATGTGTTTGCTCCTGTAGGAAATCTAAGCTAGCCACATGTCCTCTGTCACTGTCAATAGGGCATCTTAGAATTGTGCATAACTGCTTTATGAATTTGGAATACAGAATGCTTTGGAACTACAATACCTCCTTGTTTCCCAAGGCAGCTCCTTCATTTTGAAAATACCACAATAGCATAGAAAGAAGTATCTAGCTCACGCATACATTAGGATGAAGCTAATGAAGTAGCTAGATAACTTTTTTCATCCTTTTTCACTGTCCACAGCATTTCAAATGCATTATCATTAACTGGCTACATGTGAAGAAACCTCATAAAAAATGTTGGCGAGTCTAGCAATTTTCTACAGAAATGGGTACTTTGTTTAAAATATTAGACACTATTGTTAGCACAGAATTATTAGCACTGTGTTGTAAACATGGTAAAATTATGCGGTTTCAGTTATGGTCTGTAAATGCTAGAAAATTTGGAAATAATTTTAAATTGTTATACCTAGCTCGTATAATGAAAATGGACTACTAAAAATGCTTATTATAAAAAAAATCTAGGGTATGCCTTTTTATGTAGGTAGATTGACAGATATCTACAGTTCAAATTGCTCATGGTCTCTCAGGGAGACAAGCCCATTAAGAATGACAATGTAGGGCAGGTTGTGATATGCAACCTAACAGTGAGTGCTAATAATAGTAACAATAGCTATCATTTGCTGAGTACTTATTAAGTTCCAGGAACTATGCTCTGTCCTCTACCTTCATTATCTCATTTTTCATCCTTGTAAAAACTCTATGAGGCACTATTATTGTTCCCAGATTACAAATGAGAAAACTGAATCTTAGAAATGTGCATTGACTTTCCCATACCACAAGTATTTTGCAGAATTCAGATTTAAATCCAAATCTGGCATACACAGCAGGCAGCTATAGAAGTTTCAGAGGGAAGTCTGAAAGAGGTTGGCACAGGTAGAAATACTTCATTAAGAGAATTAAAACGTGGATATGAATCAATCTGATGACTTAGTTAGTTTAATGTCAAAACATTAATGAACCCTTAGGCCAGGACATGGAAGGGAAAGGTACCAAATGACAGATGGGGAGGTGGGATGAGAACCAATAAAACACAATGCCATTGAAATAGTTTTCAAAAGAAGGATGGGCAACAGTGGCAAACGCTCTACCCAAAATAAAATCAAGAAAGATAAAGTCTGAGAAAATAAGACTGCTTAAAAGGCTCTGATAGTAGAGAAAGTCCTCCCAGTGTGGGAAGGGAGAAGAATGGGGTGAAGGGATGAAATGGAAAGACCTTGTTACAAATGCCACATTAGCCTCTTAATTTCTATGAGCTTAATAACCTAATCTTCCTGAGCCACAGCCTCACTTGTAAAATGTGCTTAATGCCAGCTACCTCATAGGAGTTGTGGAAGTTTGAGGGAGAAAAGCAAGCTGTATTGTGTAATACACTGGACCTGGGGTCAGTCCAAGAAGGATTGCAGTGCAGGCTTGGTTGTTTCTAGCCATGTGGACTTGGGCCATTCCTAAGCGCTCAATCACTCACCACAAATTATTGTTACCAGCAATATAAAGTGACTAGCCTAGCCTAAAGTAGGTATGCAATGTGTACCAGATGCAAGTATTATTATTGATATTTAGAATCTGGCAATTAAACTAAAGTCTACTCTTAAAAATGGTAACAAAATATGCAACAAAAACAGACTATCTAGTCATGCAACATAAATTTCACCAGGTTTAATAATTGTCAAACAGCAAAATGATTACACTGTATGTAATTTCAAACATGCAAAGACAATACAAATGCAATTCTATTTATGGTAACAGGGAAACTAAGATGCATTTGGATCTGAGCTGCGTACTAGGGTTCCCCCCCTTTTAAAATTCTATGAAGCACAACTTTTAAAGTTCTTCCAAAAATTAGTAGAACAAAAATGGCAGAGACTTTTCCCAAGTGTAAAGGATATTATTCTTAGCAATGAAGAAGCATGAAATTAATGAGCTACCTGCTAAAGATTTACCAATAAAAATGTACATGAGAAAAGCAGTCTATGTAAACTCCATTCCCTCAATCTGAAAATGCTACCCTGGGAGTTAACTCAGCACTTAATGAAAGTTCTATTAACTCTTGCAAATTGCCACCATCTCAGTCAGCTGTGAAAGAGGCATTTGTTCCACCCTCCCCCCACCAATGACCTCCAAGAAGCAGCATGCTTTCCAGGAATACCCACTGTTTTTACTAAATGGGGCCCCAAGTGCTCTCCGCTCCTCCCAGTCCTAGCAGCACCCTCCCCCCATGAGGCACATCACCTATCCTCTGCAAAGGATATAGAAGGCCCATTATTAGGTCACACTAACTGCTTATATTGGAAAATGAAGAAATGCTAATGAAATAGCTTTTATGGGCTGACATTCACGGATGGCAGAAAGAGACATTAGAGAATGAGCTCAGTATTTGCTTTTCAGGAGTATTTCAAACCCCAGCTAACACTCAGTGGCAAAATATATACATGGGCACACCTGCTTAAGGCTCCCATGTTCTCACACAATATGTAAAGGTCACTGAGCACTTGTTAACCTTGAAGGGGAAAGAAAAACCTCAGTATTTTCTCCCAACAACACTCTGCACCTTTTGTAAATCATATTCATATTCATACTCCTAAGCATTAATTTACATGCTTAATTTCTGACAGGCTGACAACGGCAGGCCTTCTCCCCTCTCAGTGTAAAGTGAGAAGTCAATTGTTATTCAGTGTATCCGTTACAGTGGTAGTGCTGCTAACTGTATTTTATATAATGTGCTATCTGCAGAAAGGCAGATAAGAATTTGATTTAACATCCAATTAAAAGCCGTCATTGAAAAATTACTTCAAATAAGCCTTTTATTTTCTTTAATCAGTCTTCAATTCAAGCCTTCCTTGGACTTACTGAACCAAGCATCAGGACTCATGAATTTTGATTAAAAAATTTGAGCCCATTTCTAACTTAAGCAGATTTTTTTTGCACTGTTTGATAGAAATTTAATAAATCTATGAATCCTAGCCAGCATCATTTATCATCTTTTTTTTTTCCACAAGACTGGCCTATTATACCTAGGCAGTAAATTATGAGGGAACCAGCAAACCAAAACTTTTCAGCCTGTTACTGAAGAAGAGATATAATCACTTGCATTGAACCATATAATTATAGCAGAATATGAAGCTCTGAAACATTAGGTCCTGTTTTGAATATGTAATGTCCATGCTTTGAGAGCCTACAAGATTTCTAGCTGATCTAATATAGCTCAGTTTAACATCATATGAAAGTATTTGTTATTGATGAAAATAAAAGAAAAGTAACCTGTAAACAACAAAATAGACCCAGGCAGAAATATTTGGGAAGTAACCGTAGGGTATGAAAGTCAAATGGAAAATCAAAACCTTCAACTTGGTTCTCAACAGTTCCTGTCTTATGATAAAGGTTCCAACTTGTTACTTCCATTTGATCTCTAAGCTAAAAGGTATTTTGTACAAATACTCTTAAGATTGTACCTGCATTCTTCATAGAGTTTTAGTGGGGCTAATGTGAGTTTCTTTGTACATTCAAAGATTAGTTACTAAGCTCCTTCTAGGGACCAGGCACTATGTGGGGCCTTGAGACACAGCAGTGAACAAGACAGACAAGCCAGCCTAGTGCAGAGACAGACAGTTTAAAAAGGCAATATCCATAATGTGTTATAACTGTTATGTGAGCATACCAGAAGTCAGGGATCAAGGGAGATTTCCTTTCAAAAGTACCATTTTAGCTAGGTCTTGAAGGGTGAGTAGGAGCTCATGAGAAACAGTTTATGTCACTGCCAACATCACTTCAATTGATACCTGTGTGTCTGCATGTTTGAGTCAGGAAGGCTTGATGGAGAAGCCATTCAGTCATAGTGAAAGATGTATTCAAAAAAGATCTGTATTTCTCTAACAGAAATAATCAAATGTCTAATGCTTCTCTTGTGTATAGGATCCCATCACCAGATTATCCACAATGCTGCTACCATGCCAATGACTACACAGGCTAAATTTTCTTCTTTCCAAAGTTAGCCAGACCCTTTCATATTTTTATTCTTTGGTACAATCTATTTCTACTTCCTGGGATGTCACTCCAATCCTATTTTTACCAGTGAATTTGCCCTCAGACTTCAGGAAGTAAATCTACTCTGAGAAGCCTTTCCTGATGGTAGTCAGTCCCTTCCTGCTCCAGTTTCTACAGCATCCTGGCCATTTATCTAGCAGAGGGCATGGCATTGCCACTGCTCATTTACTTGTCTGTGTCCTGCATAAAACAGAAAATATCAGGTAATGCAGAATGAATGAATCGATAAATGAATGAGAATACATATAAAATGCCATTAACCTCTTGCTAAGCTGATATGTATGGCCATGGTAATTTCTTCTTAGAAGGGAAAATACCAGCCTAAATCTTTTAGGCAAGGGTTGAATGTGCTCCAACAGATAAATGACATTGATCTCTTTAGAAAAACCAACACTCCCATTGATACAATAAAAGTAAGAGGAGAGATTCTCTCTGGCTTTGAAACCTCTGTTCCCTTATCCATAGTCTTCCAAAACACTCTGAGTATAAAGGAAGGCAAAGATATGCTATGAAATATTCATTTTTTAAAAGGCTTGCAAGAGAAAAGGTTAAGCCATAACTAGGAGAAAACTAAGTAGCATCTTACAAACGAAGGCTGATATCTAGAGGAGGAAAATAGACTTTTCAATGAAAAGCCTGTGAGGAATTCAAGATTAAGAATAAACTTGTCTTCCTTCTCTGCCTATAGCACCATTATACACTACTAATGAAGTTGCCATTTCTACTGATATTTTTTCATTTTACTTTTGGCTACTATTTTATTTTAATTGACAAGCTACATAGTACATGCTTTTCTTCCTCCCCAATAATATAATATGATTGTCTGCTTATATCTACTGTTATTTTTTTATTGCACATATAATTGTAATAGACACTGCAGGCCTCAGGATTTAAAGAGATAAGAAGAATAATCATCTCATTTATATAAAGGAACAGGCACAGGAAGTCTGGGTTAAGTTTCAAAATACTTTTAAAAACATTTGCCAAAGTATGTTTTGTTTCTTTGTTTCATTTTTAAACCAATGGACATTTCAAGTTAAATAGAGTCCATGTGTTACTGATCCATTTTAAATTAACACATCAAAACATTGTTTTGTAAGAAGCCAAGAAGCACTTAACTTCTAAAATAAATTCTGAGGTGGGAACACATGGAGGAGGGAAGGGGCTAATGGAAATTAGGAAATATCTTCCATCTTCTCATCCTTGCCTATGGAGATGCCTTAGAGGGCTCACATTTTATCAGCCATTCACTGTCCAGAATATGGCAGAAATATAACAATTTTAGAGCTTGTAGGCATGGGGAGATCAGCTAGCCCAACCTTCAGAGAATCCAACATTTTAGATATGAAGCCACAAACAGAAAATGACTGGGTTAGGGTTATACAAAAATTAAAAACACACAACATGTAAACCTAGGTCTGATCACCAGTTGATTTGCAAAAGAATATTGACAAGGGAATATTTACAACAGCAATAATCTGCCAACAAATCCATGTAAGGCATCAGTTCCGAAGTGGTGGTACGTGTGTCCCTGGGGGTACATGCAGGGCCATTCAGGGGTACACAGAAAATAATCAGTAATGGTGAAAATACAAGTAAAGTATATAAAAAAAAGCAAAACATTACTTATGGAACAATAAATGTTATGTTTGAATCACTGTTAATGGAGACATTTTTAAATTAGATCACATTAGGGAATAATGATTGGTGGGTGTGTGGCTATGACCTTTTCCCCCAAACCGCTCTTCTAGCAATCATTACGCACGGTTTGAGCACAATCCATTTGCAATGTTTCTAGAACTTTCCCCAACATAAATGCATCCATAGCCAGACTGCTTGATCAGTTTAGTTATTGACTGAATAAAAGTGTGTTGTCTTTGATAGTGATTCTTTTCAAGTAGTTTTTTAAATTTAATGCTTAAACGTTTGATCGTGGGGGTTCCCTGGTGTTGTAGTGACTAGGCTTCAGCGCTCTCAATGCTGCGGCCTGGGTTTGATTCCCCCCAAAAAATGTTTGATAGTTATTATCAATACTTAACTGGGTTATGAATACTGTAAAATTACATCTGTGGTTTGTACTTTGAGGGTAGTAATTTTTCTTTCCTATCTTATTACCTCATTTCCACTACTTTACATTAAGATAGGTACTGAACAAAAGTGTCAGTATTTAAAAAGAACTGTTTTAAAAACAAGGGGTAAAATTTATAGAAATGGGTTTAAAAGGGGTACACAAGTGGGAAAATGTTGGGAACTACTTAGCTAAGGAAAGCAGAGAGTCAGGCACAAAGGTTATGATAGAAATAGCTTGGGAAATCCCAGCCTATCCTTTATTTCCTTTGCCAAAGTAGTACATGTTAAGGGATGCTGAATCTTCATTAACTTCTCCCCTTACTGCTCAAGAGCACTCCTACTTTATAGATAAGAGATCATAGAGAGATCATGACAAGTCTAAGGGTAAAATGAGACAGAAGACCACCTTAAAAAGCATGGCAGCTGCAGAAGCCTCTTTTTCCATGCCTTCCTTCTTTGGACCTGATATCAAATAAATAAAAAAATAAATAAAACAAGAAACAAAAATAAAACTCTAATGTTACATTTTCATACAATACCATCATAAATATTAAATATTAGAAGGCTCTTAGAATATTGGTATGTGTCACATTTCCATTTTGGATACTGTCACCTTGAAAGGGGAGGCACAAGTCAGGAGAAGGCACTGAGAATTTAAAATTATAATTGTGAAGACTATTTAATGACATGGGGAAATGTTCATGATATTACATTAACAGGAGTAAAACAAGGTACAAAACTTTTCAATGATAATCTCAATTCTTGCCTTCTATGTACACATACATGCATAAATGAAACAATACAAGCATACTTCTGGGTGATAATATGCTTTAACTTTGTTTTCTTGTTTATACTTATAAAAAAATGAATAAAGGAAACCTCACTTAAAATGAAATCAGGGAGTGGAGGCTCTCATGTACTACCACTCACCATACTTCACACACTCCAAGAGGAAAACGTGTACTCCTAGATTTCTCTAAAGTAAGCTTCTCCAATCTGCTGCCCATGGGCCACATGTGACCCAGGACAGCTTTGAATGCTGTCCAACACAAATTTGTAAACTTTTTAAAACATTAACAAAATTATGCATGGACATTTTTGAGCTCATCAGCAATTATAATTGTTAGTGTATTTTATGTGTGGCCCAAGACAGTTTTTCTTCTTCCAATGTGGCCCAGGGAAGCCAAAAGTTTAGACATCTCCGCTCTAGAGGAAGAAGCATAATTTTCTACCTCAGCAGGAGGAGTATTTTCTCTTTGACAAGCAATAGACTGATCCAGTGAGAAAACACCATGATTCAGCCAATGGCTGCAATTGTACTTCAAACTTAAAGTTTTTTCCAATGGAATTTCTGTTCATAATAGCCCCTCTCAACTCATTCCTTTCTTTTCTACAGAGTAATGTTCTTTTCCTTTGTTGTCTGGACTTTCCTATGGTTTTCCACAATTGTCTTGAATTGTAATCCATCTGCCATGCCCAAATAAATGCATTTTTACTTGTAAAATCACCATTTGTTTTACTTTTAAGGTTGACATATGCATACTTTCATATATATATACACAGTCCTTAACAGTATACAATAATAAAAGTTTATAAGGAAAAATAGATAGGACACATGGTTATAAGTCAGGATTGAGCCCCAGCCCTCCCATTTACTGTCAGTGTATTCCATGGCATATTGTTACTTAACTTTACTGAGCCTCCAGATAACTACCCTCAATGGGGCTTCTCCCAAACAGGGCTATTTCAAGCACTGAAGGAAAAGGGGTACAAAGTAGTGATATGAAAAGTGTAAGATAATATTCTTGGATTCTTAGCACCATTACTTACTCTTTTCTTTCTTTCTTTATTTTTTGGGGGATAGTTCCCAGGCTGGGAATCGAACCCAGGCTGCAGCAACTCCTTTCTTTAGATGTATAAGTTGTAAACAATTAGGAGCAGGATTTCTTAGGCTGTTTCTACACAGAAATCCCAGCATAGTGAAGATAATAATAATATAAGCACACATTTACACATTTCTTTCTACACATTTCTTATACACACATTTATTTATGCTTCTAGCCTGTGTTTTAAAACCTGTTCTAACACATCCATTCGATAGTTGGCAGTTTTCTCAATTCTTTGCCAGATTGCCATACCCTATGATAACTTTGCAATTTACTTCTGATAGAAGCTATTAACGGCTCCATTTTAATCAGATAACTGGTATGCCCTACTCTGATCCCCAAACAAAGTCCTTTTTATAAATCACATTAGAGTTCTTGACAATTCTAATCATGTAGTTTCTCAGTCCATGTTCTTCGTTGGGTGAGTAGGCATGGCTAAGAGAATAAAGACTTATGGGCCCTAGAGTAGAAAGGAGGAAAAAATAGGAAATTTATCACATTCCTCCCCTCCCAGCCATGATACAAACACTTATAAACATACCCACCCCTCACGCAGATTTCAAAGGTAATTTTCTTAAAGGTTAGTTTGTATTGTTTAGCCAGATGTGAAGAATAAAATATACATACACAGGAAAAGTGTTTATGTGTTGTGTGTGTCTCCAGAGGAGTGTCTTTGCTATATTTAAATACAATAAATAATATTCTCAGTATTCACTTAAAAATACATAAACTTTGATCAAAATCTTCATTTTCAGTTGTTGCTACTATTGAAGGACATCAAATGCTTTTGGTTATTCAAAATGAATTAACACTTGCTTGACAAATACTGATATTCTTTGAAAAACACTTCATTCATGCAACAGTTTATTTCATTAGATCATTATAATATAATGCCATTTTATAAAAATCTCAGGTTTATAAGGCAATCATTATCACAAAAACTGTAACCTTAAAATAAAATGAAATATTTAAGGTCAGATTAAAGAAACTGAATGTTTGGGCAGGAAGAAGTAGCTAGAAATATGAGTAGAGTTATAAACAGATGAACAGTATAAGATTTACCTTTGCCAAGAAACACAAAAGAGTGGTAAATCACAAACAGAAATAAAAGGTAAGATTATAAGAAGAAAAAAAATTTGGATAAACAGAGAAAATATAGGGTAGAATAGAATTCAAATAAAATTTCTAAAGCCAAGAGAAGAAATCTAGAAAGGACATACAGACCTCTTGAGTGACAACAGAAAGATGGAGTGATAGGATTTCATAAAGAAATGGAAAGTCTAGGAACAAAAAACATTCCCACTGGTATTTATGAACCAGTCATCCTATCCCTGCTATAAAATAATGCTCAACACATATATTTTTTACAACAAATAAATTTCTTAATTTCCCTACCTGCAAAACAGATGCAAGTTCACCAATCAAATGATGTTAGATTTCTAAAAACCTTAAAGATAAATTAATTTATATTTTTATTCTGTAGACAGAAAAACAAAACTCCAATGGATTCTGACTCAAATGCAATCATTACTCTACAATAACATGCTATAAGCTTCAGCAAATGGAAAATGAAACACTAACATTAATATTAGAGATTTTTATTATACTTTTTGAACTTGAACCTGATTGTTTCTAACACCTCCTATAAAGTCATACAGATGAATTATTAAGCCAAGAATCTTTATAGATAAATATTTTCAGATTTTTTTTTTTTGGTGTATATATCCAGAAGAGGGATTGCTGGATTGTATGGCAATTCTATTCTCAACTTTTTTGAGGAAACTCCACACTGTTTTCAATAGTGGATATACGAACTTACATTCCCACCAGCAGTGTATGTGGGTTCCATTTTCTCCACAGCTTCTCCAGCACTTGTTGTTGCTTTTCTTGTTGATTATAGACATTTAATGTACATTTGAAACATATATAATTTTACTAACCAATGTCACCCTAATAAATTTAGTACAATTTTTAAATGTAAAAGCAAACAAAGAAACCAAGAATGTTACTTATTCATTTTCCATTTAAAGAAATATAAGTAAAGTCCAAGTTTTGAAAGGATATAGGGGATCAAGCAAAAATTTTATACAAAAATTAGTAACATATTTGTTGTAGAAAACTTCCTAGTAAGCATTGCCAAATATTAATTTGTATTTTGACCTATAAAAGATTTATAACGGAAGTCTTAAAGTTAATAGATACGGAGCTAATTTTTTTAACTCATACACACTAAGAGAAATTAATCTGTGGTACTCACTGATTTTTATAATAAAATGTCTCCAATGAAATCTATTTGTTTCTTTAAATAAGCAGAAAACACATTAGGTGGTGAACTTATTATACATCAAGTTGACAATGCACTGTAGAATTGTATGCCTGAAACCTATGTAATCCTTGCTAACAGATGTCACCCCAATAAGTCTAACAATAAAAACGAATTTAAAAAAAAATAAGCAGACAAAAGGTGTAAATACTGGAAAAACAAATTTAACATTTTAGTATGTATCAATCTTTTCACCTATTTTAAAAATTACCAACTATATGGTAGAACCACTCTTCAGTCATATTCCATTCCCAATACAATTTTTAATAATTTTATTAAATTTATCAGGGTGACATTGGTTAATAAAATTTTATAAGTTTCAAGTATCCAAGGTAGTATTAATGTGCCTTAATAAAATGCAAAACAAAATGAAACATAAAACACTGAATATGCTTATTACTCAAAAGAACTAAATGTAGGATTGAAAAGACAGAATAACCAAAGAAAGGGAGGTTATGTACATAAAGATGCAGAGACCCTTAAATAGAATTGTGCATCAGATTATCTGAGATAATATTTTTGTGCCCATTCATGAATGAGTAATTATTTTACTAGGTATTTGGAATTTTTTCTAACATCAAAGATAATGTGCCATCTCCGGCTTTAATGTCTAAGATATATGTGATTCCCATGCAAGATACTTGCTCCTATCCATCAAGCTATTGCAAAACCCAAGAATCTATTCTTATCTGAACCATTGCCTAATTAATTTGGGTAATCTAATTTATATCTTTAGGCAAACAGTGATATTTTCTTCAGGGTCAGGTTCTAGTGGCCCCATTTGTTTGTTTTGTGACTTTGGAAGAAATAATAGTTCTCTTATCTGGATACAAGTTTACTCATCTGTCAAACAAGCTAGATGATCTTGGATGGTTCTTCCAATTTTCATAACTGTTTCTCTGTGTGTATTCAAACCAGTTGAAGGCACACAAAAAATACAAAAGCACAAAACTTGTGGAAAATTGGGTTTACAATGGACTGTTTTGGTAGACAATTTTCACTGCCCTTATTTTTTGGTGGAAGCGGTGGAGAAGGGGGGCTCTCATTTGTAAATATTGACCTGGATTTTTAAAATCTTCTTAACTACTACAATATTTTTAGTGAGCATATTCAAAATTATGACGTTGGTCAGCTTAAGCCAATCAAGATGACAGCCTGTCTTCAGTAGCTATCATCTATGTCATTTCTGGATTCAACAAGGAAAGATAGTATAGTATAGTGAAAAGATCATAAGGCATGTACTCTACATGAACTTGGGTCTAAACACTGGCTCCAGGCTTACTACATAGCTTTGGGAAGGCTGGCTGATCACTCAGTGAGGAAACAATGTTACCTATTCCCTGGAGTGTTTGGAAATTCAAACAAGATGAACTGCATAAAGGCCTAGCAGAGTGCCAAGCACATAATATGAGTACATGCTTAGCAACCTTATTCCTTCCCTCTTCCATTTTCAAAGGCTAGTCTCACAGTACTGTCATCCTCACTGTCCCCTCCCTAAAATATGAGCCAAATACTTAAGCTAAAATTATACAACAGCTCAAGGTCAAGAGTCAAAGAAGAACCTATTATAAGAAAAGAATCCATGGACAACAACTGGAGGCAGGGAAAAGTATAGAACAACCATTTTTCCACTTTCCTCCCATTGTGAGCCTATTATGGCCTGGGAGGTCCCCACTGGGTAGAGAGAAGGCTGAGGCACACACATTGTTTACCCCTGTCTTCTAGTCCTGCGCCAACATACTGATGTAAGGTGATGCCATACAAGCTTATTCAATAGTGCTACTGAGAATGGCACTATTGTTGGAGGTCACCACATGAAAATAGCTGGGTAGGTTTTGGTCTCCCTTTGTTCAGATTACAGATCATATGCAAGTAGCTACATAACTGGCTAGTTTTGTCTTCCTGAACAAATTAGCATTTGGTGAGGCTCACTGTCAAATTAAGACATTTCCCTATTCTTACTGAAAAGGAAAGTCACAATTTCAAAGCACTGGTATGTTAATCCAATGGCAGCATTCTGAAGAAAAAAGTAAAATTAAACTTACAGGCTGAACAACACAAGTCATTTAGTTTTAGGAACTGCGGCATTTGCTTTAATAAAACTCTACTTTTGGGGAGGTTCCCTGGTGGTGTAGTGGCTAGGTTTGAGGCTGTCAATGATGCAGCCTGGGTTTGACACCCAGCCAGGAAACTACCAAAAACAAAATAAAACAAAACAAAACAAAACAAAACAAAAAACAACTGTACTTTTGCTCATCAATAGTGTTTTTTTTTTTCATAAAGGTTCATTCCAATATTTATCAAACAGATGAGTGAATACAAACAAGAAAAGTATACTAGGTTTAACAAACATGTTTTATGGCATAAAATTCCTACAGTATTTAGTACCTGAGATGACAGTGCTGGGGATGTGGGTGAAGTGTCACAAATATTTTGATGAATAAATGCATGGCAATTTCATCTATCCATAATCACAGGTCCTTAACAGATAACATGAAGCATGTCAGCAGTATGTTGCATGACTGGTCAAAATAAAGTAATATTTGATTACTTTATTCTCATCAGTTGTTGATGAGGGAAACAGTGAACGCTACCTCCAGACAAAATCTTGCAGGGAAAAAATATAAGTATTGTAATAATTTGAGTTTGACCACAATCATTGATGGAAAGTTAACTACATCAGAGTCAGTATATCAGAGTCAGTGATAACCTATAATTACTGCTGGTAATTATATACAAAAAGAAAAGCCCAAAACATGAATTCTTCCTTCCTCTAGTGACAAGTAATTACCCTGGACAATCAAGGGACCTTCACTCATAATACATTCCTCATCCTAAACAGAAACTTCCAAATAAACATCCCTACATAGTTTTTCAAGAATAAGTATATGGAGCATCTTTTTTGGCCCTCCAACCAATGCTCAGCAGTTAGCGGAGTAGGTAGTAGATATTCCCATTTTGTATGTGAAGTGACTTTTTTTAAGCTGAAGTGACTTTTACAAATCACAGTAATGAAACATATGGCAGAAGTTCCCCTTGAACCCTGGGCCTTGTGATTCTATATCCAATGCTTTCTAAACTCTTCCTTTCTAAAAATAAACAAGGCTTTCTATCCTGCTCCAAAGTAAGTGGTATGTCCCAAATGCTTCTTTTCTTCTGTTAATTCTAAAAAAGAGTAGAGGTTGCATTCTGAAGGAAAATGCTACTTTTTAGATGCTTAGTGTGAGGTATAAAAAGTGAACCAGTAGTGTGATATCAAGTCAAGGCCAGCCCCACTTTCTCACAGATTAAATCTTCCCATTTCTATTAAAGCATCCATTTAAATAGATTGAAATATTGCCACCTTGATTTAGATCTTTTGGGACTGATCCTTCACCAAAACTAGCTGGGAAAAGACATATGCAACTTAGTTCAACACTGACACATCCAGAGATATGCACATATGCATAGGAACCTGGTTTAAGAGAACTGGCGAAGCACAGAGGCAACTCCTTTATGGGTAGAAAAACATCAGGGAGATTTAGGCCACTCAAGGAACTGGATGCCATAACTTGAGATTGTTTCACTGAAATGACTTGTCAGAAATAGCTTTTTTTTTTCTTCCCCATAAGTGTGAGTAGAACTCTCTTGGCTGCTAAACTCGTCACCCTGGAGTGAAGTCCTTCAACATCATCTGGGTTGTTAGTGGGTTCTCTCTTCCACAGCTTGGCTTCCTGAGGCCATAGCACCATCAAAAAGTCACATTTCCTGGCAATGGAGAACTCAGCTCCCACTTTCCTGAATTTCCTAGTAAACTGGTTTTAAGCCACAGGAATAGTTTCACTTGTTTGTTTGCTGGTGGTAGTGTATGTGCATGGGGATAACAAAAGGAACTCCATCTTAAAACCAGACTCCAGCTTGTCTATAAGGTCAGGATGCAAAGGGAAAAGCCAAAGACACTGATTAACTAACTACATGCTGCCCACTTCCTGAATCCTGAATGTACATAACTAAGAAGGGACTAAAACACATTGCAATCAGTGGAACTTATAAAATATTATAACCAGCATGCTCCTTTCTCATGAAGCTAATCATATTTCCAAGGCAAAACAAAGATTATAAAATTATTTTTTAAGTTTATTTTTATAGAATGTGAAAGAAGACCTTGTTATGAGACCAGATTGAGCAAGCACCTGTTGAGCATGAGATGGAAACATTGTTGGCTGACTACTGCCTTAAAGATCAAAGAAGAGTCTATCAGCTTCCCCACACTAGCCTTTTCCTTCCTGAATTGCCCATAAGAATCCCTTACACAACGTTGAAAGGGAACCAGCCAGCACCTTCCTTCTTGCTACCTCCCTGGTGCACTAGCTATTTCTCAATAAAGCTTTGCTTGCTGAAGTTCATAAGGGGTACAGTACTCATTTTTATGACACTGGGACTCAAAGAACCTGGCATTAGTTGACTCCAGCAATAGTAGAATTGACATCCATGGTTGGCTTTGGATGTTCTTGGTTTTTTTTTTCCTTTAAGTACTGCTAATATTAGCCAACTAATTCCAGATGATTTGAAAAATATCTGATGCCAATGTATCGTAACACGTGCACATCTCATGAACATGTACTTTTACCTTCTTTGGTGGTGGGTTGAAGGGAGGTGGGCTGGCTTCCTGCAAGAAAATGTCATCTATTTCTTTCCTTAATTCAGCCAATTTATTTCCTTAATATTCTATAATAGCCTGAAGTTATTAGCAAAGACATGTTTTTAAAAGAAGTTGTTATTTTGAAAAATGACATAGTATTTTTCAATCACTTGGCCCTTGGCTTACAGGCAAAGAACTCTGACAAACTCTAAGATACCCCTCACTTCAACTGTCACCCACAGAAAAACTGGCAAATATACCATCTAGCAGTCCTAGGCATTTGGAACATCCTTTGAGGGGTGAAAGGCAGCTACCAATTTGTTGCAAGAAACCTGGAAAAATTTTCAAAAATGACTTTGGATGTCACATTTAATTTGTAAAATAAAATTCTATGAATTACATGGAAATGGATCAGATTTGCAAATGAAAGGGAAGCCATCAGGGATTATTACTTGACAAAATACTGTTACCATTTTATTACTTCCCAATGGTTTCTCATATTTAAAGTATTTATTATTATAGGGTACTGACTTTTCTGAAAGTTTCAAAGTATATTTGTAGAAGTATTGGAAATATTATTAATGATTATTTTATGCCAAGAATATGCTAACACTCACACAAATGCACACAGCATTACCATGAGGCAATTACCATTAGTGGCAAGAATTATTATCCCTATTTTACAACTGGAGAAAAGGAAACCCAGAGATACTAAGTAAATTGTCCAACTGTACAATGGCTGTGACATAGGCAAAGCAAAGTGGAGATTCAAAACAATTATCTGGTCAAGCCAATAAAAACAAGTGATTGATAATAAATTGCCTCCCTCCCTGCCATAATGCCTAAATTAGCCAGGTGGCTCTCTGTATTGATTAAATTCAGTGGATAAGTGTTTTATTGCCCCTTTCAAGCCCTCATCAACCCTCCCCTGAAGTACAATAGCTCCTAATTGGCCAGTTTCCCTGTCTCCAGTCTCATGCCCCTCCTCCAATTTATTCTCCACTCTCCGCCAGAATGAAAACAAGACCTGACCATGCGTGTCACCTTACCACAAGCCTATTCTCAACACAGAGCAAATCTATCCCCTTTTTCATAAACCTCTACACAAAAGAGAATAACCTCAAAACAAAAACACAAACAAAAAAGAGAGAATAACCTCTTTGGTGTGACATTTGGACCTTCCATCATCTGTTCCATCCAGCCTTACCTCCTTTGACAATCTACTTTATGCAACATATCCTTTCAAGTCTTCAGGAATTTTTCAATGAGAAATGGCCTTTCTCCATATACCACTTAGCAATAGTATTCTCATCCCTTAAGACCTCACTCAAATTGATGTGGGCCAGATAGAGCAGCCATCCCATCACTTCTCTGAAGACCCCTTTCCTTGTTTCTTTACCTCTTTCACCTTTTCTTAATCGCTTTCCTCATCAATTTTCTCTGGCTCCTCACCCCAAGCAACAGACTTTGTATCCTGAAGCCACCTAGTGACAAGGGCTTTAAAACCTATTTCTCTGTTCAATGCCTTTAAAGTACTAACTGAATTATTTTCTCCTAATCTAGAAACCATCTGGATACTAGCAGTGCCCCAAGGCTTCCAGCTCATCTCAACCAAGGAGTCAGCATGGCGGATCTCGGGACCCCTTCCCCCCTTTAGATCAGATAGGGTGAGAGCTCCATGGATCCCCAATAGGTAGGGACAACAACCATTTTCAGCAGGAAGCAGGTACAGAAGATGAGACCTCCACCCCCTCAGCTTCCCATGGAGATTTGTGGCGATCACGCCTCCCAAGAGGATATGAGGAAGGTAGATAGAATAGGGAAATCTCGACACCTCCTCCCATGAGACTGCCTGCTGGAATTGTTATGCCGAGATACCACCCTTTCACATGGAATCCCTGCCCCAGGCTAGGAGGAAGTTCCAGAGGAAGACAAGGAAGTCATAGGGCCTACGAAGTTCACCAGCTTGGGCCAGCTCCTAAGGCCTGCGCAGTGAGTTACAACAACCCCATTTCACCTGAACCTCATTCTACCATCATTGTAATATCATACTTATGCCCACAAGTTCATTAATATCATAACAGACTGAACTCTGGGAAAGGGCATGTGCAGTCAGAAGGCAGACCCCTTGTCAATCAAACTTGTCAATCAGGAGACCCCACACCCAGGGGTGTGTCCTCTAAAAATCTAGAAGAGAACAAAAACACCTAGATCCTTGTTGATCGGGGCTCCTGAGCCATTTTCCTGCTCGATCCCGTTCCTACCTCTCTGGAGTGCACTTTCTCTCCAATAAACTATCTCTTTGTTTCACCCCTTTACTTTTGTGTGTGTCTTGTTCAATTCTTTGCTTGAGATACCAAGAACCTGGATGTCGTGTTGACAAGGACACCCCATTTTCCGGTAATGAAATGGTCGTCTTCTATTATGTTCTTTGGTCAACTCAGTCACAATGTACAGCAGGCTCCGCTTGACCAAGTTTTCCCCTAAACCTCTATTTTACACACATCATTCTGACTTGTTTACATTTCTATTCTAGCCCCTCTTCTGATCCACCTAATGTGGTTGTACATTCCTGGCAAGAAAAAGGCAATGTCTAATTCATCTTAGTGTTTCATACACATTCCTGTGGCTAGTGTGGAATCTAGAACACAGGAAACACACATTAACCATGTGTGTGGATGGAGCCTAAGAGACAGAAGTACCACCATAATGAAAAACAAAATCAAGTACACTCAGAACAACTCAAACTTTCTCAAATCATTAGATCCTACTTCCCTCTAAAATCTTAAAACTACTCAGTGAATGAAATCTGCATTAATTTTTCCTGTCTTAGCTCCTAAGTAGTTATGTTCTAAATTTTAAAATATTTGCACTTTCCTCAAAGAATTGTTTTACTCAACCAGTGGATACTTCTTCTATTTATCAGTTATTTTAGACCTGCATTGAACTAAGCTTAGAGCCACTTTGGAATAAAGTGCTTATAAGTCACTGTCAAGAAAGATTTCACAATGGGATCTGCATTTGTAAGCACACTATTAAAATATGATTTAATGTAATCAGAACATTTTCAAGCAGTTGGCATACTCATCTGAAAAAATAATTAGTTTTCAATAAAAGTTGCTTTTTATTACTCAATAAAAGTTGTCCAGTGACTTTTAAGGATCTGCCAAGTGAAATTTCAAAATGAAAGTAGGGTATCCTTGCTGGCCAGTGACCAAGTGGAAAGAAACACAAATACACTAATTTGTGCTAAGTCCTAGACACACTGCACAGAGGCAAAGTGAGTAAGTGCTCATCCAGGTTTAATGTTATATAAACCCACCCATTGTCCTTTCCAGTTTTATAGAAAACTGTCCACTTGGGGCCTATGGCCTATGTCTTTTTTCTTTTCTTTTCTTTTTAAATGTGGGTAGTTCCCTGGCTGGGAATCAAACCCAGGCCGCAGCGCTGACAGCGCCAAAGCCTTAGCCACTATACCACCAGGGAACTCCTGCCTATGGCCTGTGGATTGCACCAGTTTTATCCTCTCTTCTTGCTTGCAGGAAATGAAAATGGGTTCAGGAGACCGCAGAAATTCTCTAAGAAGCCAGGCCTGAAGAAGACTAAAGTCTGGAGATTTGTTGTTAAATAGCCTAAGACAAAGAAAAATGGACAGTAAACTTGGTGATGCTATGAGAGCAGCCCTGTTTGGAATAAAGGTTGTATGCAGCTTCCATCTTTAGCTAGTTATGCACATCAAATGGTTAAAAGAGGGGATTTAATGATTTCATTGCATCCATGTTTACAACTGGCAGTGCCTTAGCAGCAGTTTTTAATAGTAAGGCAGACAAACCCAAGATACTTTTAGATTATCATCTCTGTTAGCAGGAGTGTTCATCAGCCAAAAACTTTCTCCAGTCCATCTGCCTTTGGAGTGTTATATCTCCAAGCATAACTAGTTACTGTCTCTGAATAATATTTGGTAACTCTTTCCAGATTTTTGTCTTGCAATTTCCTGTTCTAATGGCTCTTCTTTAGCACTTATCTCCCTAAAACATCAATACCATCAACTACCCAAAACATACAAAATATAATGTCTTCCTATCGGAACTCTGCTGATACTTGCATTGAAAAAATGATGAACATTTACAACAGAAACACCAACCTTAAGACACCATGAGGCTATTAACAATGCTAGCAAATCACCACCTAGATTTTCTCTAATGAAAGCTATTTCCATACTGAAGGAAGGTGAGGGGCTTATGGTTCAAAAGCTAGGCCCTGTGATCAGAGTGAAAAGAATAGAGAGTTGTGAGGCAGAATATGTATGTTTGGATTCATACTTATTATTTGTTTCTTTGGAGTGATATTCACCATGTCCCAAGCTCCTCTTTTTTTTTTAATCGATAAAGTGGGAATGAAAATGCCAACATTAGAGGACAGTTGTGAGAACCAATGGGAGAAGGTTTCATAAACTATCAAGTGTTGTTTCATTATTGACCTCTTTTTCACTGTGTCCATTCATCTTCATTCCCAAATGTTCTAATATAAAAGCTAATTTCTCATTTAACAGACTGTGATTTAGAATTCACAGTCATTTGGAGCAGAAACTACAAATTCTCCATACTGTTATGGCTGTAAATATCGTGTGTACAACTAGCAAATAAAAAAAAATAATAAAAAAGGCTTTTCTGGAACCTGTGACCTGAGTCCCAGATGCTTAGAGGGTCACTTTTAGAGAATCATTTGTTTACTGATATATTCCTATTGTTAAATGTAACCTAAACTTTGCTAAATATTTGTGCTTGAACTTGAGGGCAAAATAGCTCAATTCTTCTAGGTCAGATTTTAATAAAATGAGAACAAAATGCCTCTTTCTCTATCTGAATTTACCAACTATTAACAGTTAGGTAATTCCAGCCAGATAATTTCAAGGAGAAAGAAACAGGTCTGCATTTTATTATGCTTAAATTGGGTTAATCTTTAGGTCAATATTAATTTTAAATAAATAATAGAAAAAAAACTAAATCTGACTATAAAGCATTATTATTACCTTTTTAGGCCTGATACTTCCTCTTTCAGTGAGAGTCCACACTGGGGGACTCTGTCAACCAATACTGCTTAGGGTATCTAATAATTTTAAACTGTTTTCAGGAGAATCAGATATACCCTCAGGGATTGTACTTCTTGTGTATGCTCTATCATGATGTCACCTTCACCCTGGAAGAATTTCCAGTCAGCTCCAACTTATTGCCAGAGCTCTGATATACCTGAATTGATGCCCCAAGCCAGGCAAAAAAAGTTCACAAAGAAACTTAAGGAAGCCACCTAGTTTTCTTTTTTTTTTTTTTTTTTTTTTTTTTTTTTTTTTTTTTTTTTTTTTTTTTTTTTTTTTTTTTTTTTTTTTTTTTTTTTTGCTTTTTTGGTATGTGGGTAGCTCCCTGACTGGGAATCGAACCCAGGCCGCAGCGCTGACAGCGCCAACGCCGAAGCCCTAAGCCACTACACCACCAGGGAACTCCCACCTAGTTTTCTAAGATACACTTCTATGATTCCATAAACTGATATGAAATTTTCCCTAAGTGGCAAGGCTATTGTGCCTACCTGGGGCACTGACATCCTCAGATTCTAGAAGTCTGAAATTTTGTTAGTTGCTAGGCAAAGTGGACCTATGTGACTATATCCCAGTAAAAACCTTGGGCACTAAGTCTCAAGTGGGTTTATCTGAGCAGAAACATCACACTTGCGTTGTTGCATTTTGCCCCTAGGGATAGAGCATTCTTATGGCTCCACGTGGGAGAGTAAGAGCTTAGAAAGTCTGCATCTGGATTCTTCAAGACTCTTCCTGAAGCATCTTTTCCCTTACTTATCTGGCTGTATTTCCTTACTTTATCTCTATAGCAAATCTGATCCCTGAGTTTTGACTATATGCTACATCTTATGAGCCCTTGTAAGCAAATCAATGAAGCTTGGGTGATCTTGAGAGCCCTTGAAACAATCTCCATGTAGTCATTATTGAAGAAAACTGGCTTGTTGTCACTCAGATACTGCATTATTTTTATATAAAATTCCTCCAAAAATATATTCGCTGGTAGTTCTTCAACATAAGGATACCAGGGCCATCTTGAAAAGTCAGGAAGGCAAATTGATGTGGCTCACATATTCTGTCCACAAAGCATCAATATTACAAATGAAATAATTAAGTTGCTTAAGTTCTTACAACTAATTGTCTTTTGGGGAAAAATCAACTAGAGATCAGAGATGTCCAAACTAATTTAATTAAAGATCAAAAAGAGAAAAATCATTTAGTAAATGATACTTTATGATGAATATGAAAAATTGTAAGAAAATACAATAGGAAAAGGAAAAAATGTACTGAAAGTTTATCAAAGATGAGCATTATATCAGAAAGGTGAAAATGTCTAAAAGAAACTAGCCATTTCTTAGTGAGCCAAGTTTCCTTAGGCCTCAAGCTCCATTATACTTGCCCCAAAAGCTGGAGGGAACACTTTGTAAGATAATGTGCTGAGATTCTGAGGCTTAACCCCAGGTCAATGGAGCATGATTTTGTTCTACATTTTATTAAGAGAGGAGAGAAAGATAGTCTTCTAATGAAATACCCAATCTTCCAGACCTAGAACCTGCCAATACCCAATGTCCTGCCAACATCTTGATTTTGAACTTCTAACTTCCAGACTGTGAGAAAATACATTTCTGTTGTTTATGCCACCTGGTTTGTGGTGCCTATTTTTTCACATCAGCCAAAGACAAATTCAGAAGAGAGGACCCAAGAAGACACCCACAGCCAACTCTACCTCCAAGGAAACAGTACTGAATGGAGGGTAACATCTGGGTAGACATTGCTCAGTTGATTTGGGACAGAAGGCCAGGCCATATGGGGGTGACATTGCTCCAGGGAATTTTGGGGCAGAGCTTTGGGACTGGTTTCTCTGCTCTTCATCCTGTATCTGAGGGCCTCTCAAAAGACTGGTGGAACTATTGATGAGTATGGCTAGACTGGTTTCCTCCAGATGTCTTGGAAGAGTCCAATACAAACCCAAGTCTCAGCAACTCAAGTAGGCTGGTGCCTCCTCTTTTTTATGTTTTTTAATTGTTAAATTTAAGTGTTAAATTTAAAATTTAACAATTGAGATAATATTGATTAGCAAAAATTACATAGGTTCCAGGTGTACAATTCTATAGTGCATCGCCTATGTATTGCATTATGTGTTCACCACTCAGATTCAGTTCTCTTTCCATCACCATATGTTTGACTCCCTCTCCCTCTCCTCCCACCTCTCCTCCGTTACCCTCAGGTAACCACTAAACTATTGACAGTGTCCATGAGTTTTTGTTTCTTGGTTGCTTTCAGTTTTATATTCCACATATAAGTGAAGTCATATGGTTCTTGGTTTTTTTCTATCTGGTTTATTTTGCTTTGCATGATAATCTCAAGCTAAAAAGCGTCTGCACAACAAAAGGCACCATCAACAAAGCAAAGAGAAACCCAACTGAATGGGACAACATATTTGCAGCCAGCACGTCTGATAAGGAACTAATATGTAAAATGTATAAAGAACTCCTATGACTCAACAACAACAACAAAAAACAAACAACCCAATTAAATTTAAGTGTTAAATTTAAAATTTAATGATTGGGATAATATTGATTAGCAAAAATTACATAGGTTCCAGGGGAACCTGAATAAACACTTCACCCATGAAGACATACAAATGGACAACAGAAATGAAAAAATGCTCAACTTCATTAGCTATTAAGGAAATGCAAATCAAAACTACCATGAGAGGCCACCTCACACCTGTTAGAATGGCTATTATCAACAAGACAAGGAATGACAAGTGCTGGAGAGGCTATGGAGAAGGAACCCTCACACACTGCTGGTGGGAGTGCAAATTGGTACAACTGCTATGAAGGACAGTGTGGAGGTTCCTCAGAAAATTGAGAATAGAGATACCATTTGACCCAGTAAACATGCTTCTGGATATCTACCCCCAAAATTTAAAAACCTTACTCCACAAGGATTTACATATTCTAATGTTCATCACAGCGGTGTTCACAGTAGCCAAATCATGGAAACAACCAAAGTGCACTTCAATAGAAGACTGGAAAAAGAAGCTCTTGTGCCTCTTCTTGACTCAAGCTATGGGATACCTGTTGACCCTATCTACTCACTTGTTCCACGGAAACTACCCTAGTGTATAACCATTATCCAGTGCCAGAACCATTAACACTTAGCAGTAGTCCACTGGAAATAAAATGTGGATACCAGTAATAGTAAAATTTTGAATGTTATATTAATTACTACCACCATTGTTGCCTCTTTGCCTCCCATTGCTCTCAATACTACTTAACAGTCCAGTATTAATAACTTTACTGCTCCATTCAACATTTTTGGAGCACATTACTCTTGAACTATGTGCCATGGTAATTAATAGTCTTTTCCGTTCTTGGCCACACTTGTTCTTAAGGGTTTTAGAGACTATTGTGTCATAATGTAGGTGGCATCACTCAGTAATTTTGTGGCCTTGGGCAAGCCATTTAGCCTCAATGTTACTCACTTCCTTCATTTTAAATGGGATAATAATATCTCTCAGATAAGACTGTTCAGAAGATGATGGTAAAGTGCATGAAAAGCTGTCAATAATTTAAGAGTGACTGCAGATATTATTGTTGTTGATGTCATTCTTATTTTTAAAATCTTTATTATTGCTCATCTTATAATTATCATGTAGTTTATGCCACAGTATCATTCTTGGTCACTGACTCCAAAGTGTGAGCCCAAGTTTCTGTCAGATGAAGAGCAAACTAGTGGGCCTTAGGGTGTTAAACCCCAAATCTACACCACAGTCTCATTCATTGCCATGATTTAAACATGAGAACAGCATAGCTCTGAAGTCTGTCACAGGGTAAAAAGCACAAAGATCTTTCTGCAAGGACACCCTGATCAAATAATGCACTAGATTATGCTGGTGTATATAAAGTGACATGGAAATCATGAGTATGTGGGATATTTTCATTTGCCTTTGTCTAGACTGACCAGACACAGCATTTTAAATAAGACAGAAAACAATAGTACTGTCCCATTTCAAATGGTATGTATGGTCAGCCTACTGAAGCCTTGAAGTTAGCCCTGTGAGGCTAGGCTGACCATACATACTCTTTGAAATGAGACAATACCATTGTTTTCTGTCCTGTTTAAAATGGGACATCTGGTCAGCCTACCTGTTTTCCATATTCCAGGATGATTTTAGTTAGTTTACTGGTATTGGGGTGGGAAAAAGTGGATAAACTTGGTTGTGAGTTGCTTCACCCTTGGCAATTAGCATGGCTATGTAACTATTGAGAGGCAAACTCTCCCTTCCCCATGCTCAACGTATCCCTGTCATGAAAAGAAAATATGTAAAAGAAAAAGATTTTCACACCTGAATACAATTTTGGTTATAGGACAATAAAGGACAGGTGACAGGCCCAGCTGGAAGGTTTCTCTTTCATTTTCTTGTGGCCACAAATCAGACATATTGGGCTCACAGCAAGAGATACTCCACTGGCAGTAATTGGCACCATCTGTAGCTGTCACAGCATTGGCTGGCATTCCAGCATTCTATCTTTCAAGTCAAGGCATTCATCACTCGTCCAAAACTAAGCCCGCTGACACTGAAAGATTAACTTGCACTGATTTACTTGGCTAAACTCACCTGAGATTCAGCTGGTACTGCCTGTTCCCCCAGTTTAATAACCATCCCTATCACAAGATGTTTACAAGGTGATTCTCTACTGCGATTTTTTGTTTGTTTGGTTTTTTACTTCCCGTCTTCTGCCTAATATGTGCTCAATAATTAGACTGGGAGATGGTGAATTAAAACAGAGAAAAGTGATCCCTACATATGATCCTTGCCAAATGCCAGGGTCCATGGACTTTAAAATTAGAAAGTTTTTCTCCTTAACTTTCAGTTGTACTAACTTCTTCCCTTGGCACAGTGTTTGTAGGTGGTATAGAAGATGTTTCTACCTGCAGTTTTGCAAGAAGACATTAGAGTTTCAGTCATCTCAGGGGTAACTCACAGGCCATGAGGTTTGCCTGCCTCTGCCTTTCTACTCCCCAGCCCATGAACATGTCCTGACTATCTTTCCTGGGCCAGGCCCAGAACTAGGCATGGAGGCTACAGAGAGGCTTAAGCTATAGGTACTTCTCAAGCATTCAGTCTGTGGTAGAGTAGAAAACCAAGTTAATCAGTGTGGCAATACACTGTGCTGTGTCACAGCACACAGAACTAACAACATCTCTATACTCATGAAGCATCAAAAGAATGAAGACCTATCACGGGCCAGAGAGAGGGTCAGGGAAGGCTTTCTTGAGGAGATGATACATGAAGTTGAAGGTTGAGAAGGAGCTAACAAGGCAGTAAAGTGTGAAAATGGAAGAGGGCATTCCTCAGATAGGCATGGTATAGTAAGGCAGTGAATATAATACGATGGGGTAGACAAGGTGCTACAGGCAGTAGTTCAGCATGATGGGAGTGAAGGGTGCTTATGAGGAAATGGTGCCTGATAGTGAGGGGGTAGACATATTTGGCCCTTGGTCTAAACTAATAAGTTCAAATTTCATTATGTAAGTGGTGGAGAATCAGTGAAGGGCTTTTCCCCAGGGGATTGGCATGCTCAGGTTTAACAGCAATATGGGAGATTAAATGAGGACAAGAACTGGAAGCAGATAAACAAGTTAGAGAGAAGTGTGGCCACAATCTGGGCAGTAAGGGTGTGGGGAAAGGTCAGCTTGACAGCCTGTAATGATTGACTAAAAAGGAGTGTGTAGAGATGGGAAGAGGCAGAAAGTCTAGATCATCTCTCAGGTTTGGTTGTTGAGAGCTCGATTTGGGATGTAAGGCTAAAGCGGGCATTGTGACTCCAAATATCAGTAGGCCTAGACATATGTCACAAAACCCACCTTCCCAGCAACTCTTCTCACCATGCTCATGGGAAAAATTCCACTCAGAAAAGCATGTCAATGTGTTACATCCTGAACAATATTTTGCTTCTCTGTTCCCGAACTTCACCTCACATAATACCTCTCACTTAGCTCTCCTTCCACTGCTCTGCCCATGAATCCTTCGAGATTAAGATCAGCACCCAGCATAGAGTAAGACCTTAAGAGATACTTGCTGTTAGGGGTTGAAATGTGTCCACCACAAATATATGTTGAGGTTCTAATACCTAGTACCTGTGAATATGGAACTTAACTGGGAACTGGGCCATTTCAGATGTAATTAGTGAGGTTAAGATAATGTCATCCTGGAGTAAAGTGGTCCGTAATCTGATATGATTGATGTCTTGAGAAGAAGAAAGAAATTTGGGCAAAGACAGGGACACAGAGAATGCCATGTGGCCACAGAAACAGGAATCGGTTGGACAAAGAGATTGGAGTGATGGAGGTACAAGGAAAGGATCACCTAACCCCACAGGAAGGTCAAAGAGGAAGGAAGGATCGTCCCCTCAAGCCTTCAGATGGAGTGTGATCTTGCTAATAGCTTGATTTTGAACTTCTATCCTCCAAAATATGAGACATTACTTTTCTGTTGTTTATGCCATCTGATTTGTGGTACTTTTCGTACAGCAGCCCTAGCAAGCTAATACACTTGTGAACTGAAACAATCACATAAAATCATGCCTTCTCTGTGAAGTTTACCCTGTCTCTTTGAACCTAAAATTATCTGTCCTTAAACATCAGAAAACAATCATCAGCCTGCAGACCTTCTCTACCTTCCCTAGCCATCCTAACAAGGGATTGACAAAGACAACACATCTAACAGTGACAATAATAACTGCTCTTATTTATTATATAATTCCATGTGGTAACCCACTTGATCATATTATCTCCAGTTATTCTCACAAGTGATTTTAAATGTATTCCTTTTATTTCAGCCTACAAATGACACTACGAGGCAGGATCTATTGTCACCATTTTATAAGTGAACAAACATTGGCCCAGAGGAGGAATTTCCTCAATGTCCTATAGCAAATAAGTGGAAGAGCCAGTTATGTCCCACTCTAAAGCATGTGTTCCTCACCATCATGTTCAAGTTTCCATTTGTCCACATGTAATTATTTTTAGCCTTGCTCAATTTTGTTCAGTTCAATACTATTTCCTGCATATAAAAGTTCTCCTCACATTGTGGAAAACCTTGTGTAATATACACTTAAAAGAAAGTTGTCCTTTATCAAGTGAGATGAACTTTCCATGCATAGGTTTTAAGCCTGTAATGTTAAGAGATCCTAAATCACTTAAAAAAAAAAAACAGAAAAAAATGTCACCCCCAGGACTGGCCTCAGAAAGTAAAGCAACTGATAAAATTCAAGTCTCACTCAAATTGTCACTGTTTTACAATGTAAATAAAATATTCCAAGGAAACTAGAGCTACATTCCCATAAGTTATCCAACAACAAATAAATAAATACTTTTCCTTCAAAACAGAACTCTCCATTCACTGTAGTAAGAAGGATTATTGTGTTTGTGATATACACTGTGCCCACAGCTCTCACTAGGGAATGAAGCCACTGATGGGGAGTTGAAAAAGTAAAGTTGAAGAGAACCACTAGAGAAAAAGACTCCAGAGAATACTGAAAGAACAAGAGGGATACCGTGAGGGGAAGAAAAGAGGCAAAGAGAACCCATGAAAAGAATGGTTTAGGTCACCTAACTGGGAAAAAAATGGTGTTCTGTAGCATTCTACATGCTCACTGACAAGCATTCCACCTCATGGTTAGTCCATATTCCTTACTTGAGCATTTACTATATGCCAGGAACTTAGCTAGGTATTTTTATATGTTATGTTTTACTGCTATATTCATTGTTGCTCTTTAGAAAGCAACAAATATAGGTGATAATAAAGAATCTAATTATGACCTCAACCTCAATCCTGTGATGTAGCTTGTTCCATTCTCACTCAGATGTATGAGTACTTAGAGTGGATAAATGTGTTGTTTTGGTTTTGGTTTTGATCCCCACAATGACTTAGTGAGGCAGGGATTCTTATCCCTATTTGACAGATGAGAAAACAAACATGACCCTGCTGTGAAGTCTCAGAATGACATTAAATTTGTTTCTGTCAAGTGTTATGACGAGGATTCAGATATAATTCATTACGCCCTGGTTTTTGTTTATTCTATAAGAGACAGCCAGTGAAGTATTTTAACCACCTCAAGACTTTTAAATGGTGTTTGTCTAAGTTTCCTTGCTTAGTGAGCAGGGTATCTGCAAAATTTTAACTACAAGAATGTGAATTTAAGCCATCCATTCTTAAACACTTGAGTATTCAATTTCTCAATCAGACAGTGTTCTTGGTGAATCCTAAGACAGTACACAATTACATGGTGAGTACAATTAAAAATACAGTTGTTTTATTTATCTATTTACTCAACCATGCCTAACTGCTGCTACTGTGTTCACAGCACATTGCTAGGTGTTGGCAGAAGAGAGATAAATAAGATGTTTCTCTGTTCTGAAGTGCCTCAGAGACTTCACACATGTGTTATCATAAAATAAAAACATCTACCTCAACATGTAAACACCTATAGGTTCTATACAGAGAAAAGATAGAAGGTTTTAGGTTTCTGAATAACTTTTATATTTGATAACTAATAATTTATGTCAGCTAATTGTACTTTTCAATGCATTTTCATGTCTTTGATTCATATTAACCTGATGATGACCCCACAAGATAAAGAGGAATGGTGTCTACCTTTAGCTTGAAGATACAGAATCTATAGCTCTGAGGTTAAGTGCCTTGCCCATTGTTGTACAGATGATAAACGCAGGGCTGGGCCTCAAACCCATGCTTCTCTTTATAGGTCCACTACTGTCCCCAGTTCACATCATTGCTTCACATAATTTTAATCATCCTCAAAAGAAACCGTGTAGTTTATAAACAATCATTCCTCATTCTCCTCTGTTCTCAGTCAGTGACAATCACTGACCTGTTTTCTGTCTCCATGAACTGGTCTATTCACATAAGTACAATGATACAATACCTCATCTTTTGTGTCTGGTTCATTTTACTTAACGTAAAGTTGTCAAGGTTCATTCATATTGAAGCATAGATGAGAATTCATTCTTTTTTATGTCTAAATAATATTCCCTTGCATTGCTAAAGCATGTGTTTGCTTATCCTTTCATCCATTGATAGACATTTGGATTGTTTCCAGTGTTCAGCTAGTATGAATAATGCTGTTATGAACATTCATGTACAAATTTCTCTGTGGACATATGTTTTCAATTCTCTTGGATATATTCATAGCAGTGAACTTTCTAGATATTTGTTAAGTTTATGTTTAACTTCCTACAGAACTGCCAGAGTGTTTTACTCTTTTTTCTTTTTCTTTCTTTCTTTCGTTTTGGCTTAGCACTTAGTATGTTCCAAAATATTATGGACTTTCTTATTACTTATGTGATAACAAAGCATTTCATTTTGTAATAAAATATTTCAGTTTGCAAAATACTCCCATAGTTCAGGAACACTCTAAAATAATATGGAGAGAGTGGGTCAAGATGGTGGCATGAGAGGACATCCTTGCAACCTCTCCTGGAAATTACAAATTGAAAAGCCAAAATCCAACAAGGGAATCCCCAAGTGACACAGCCTCAGCTGAAAGATCCACCCACTGCAAGAGAACACATAAAGGTCAGAGAAAGGGAGAAGAATGGGGGAAAAGTGCAGGGAGCAGTGCAGAGAAGGGACTGCAAAAGAATGGGGCTGGCAAAACAAGGACTAAGGAGGGGGCCAGGGGAAAACACATCTGAAGCACAGCAAAATCCCAGGTGCATGCAGGAGTGGAAAATGAAAGCCTTGCAAGGGGACAAGATAAAGATGTGCTCATCCCCTGGCTACAATGTGTTCCTGATGGAGGGCTGAGCTTGCTCTGTGGTGCCTATCCCACTGGGTCTGTTGTGCTGAAGACAAAGGGCCAATCTTCTTTGTGGTGTACAGCTGCCTGAACCTCCGAGCACTACTGATGAAGGGCCAAGCTTGTATTGAGGCACACGCCAGACATGGCTGCACACTCCCCTGATAGAGGAGCAAGTTTATGCTTCAGAGTGAGCCCGTTCTGGCCCTGAGTGCTCCTGATGGAGGTACAGGCCTGTTTCACACCTGGGCCAGCACCCAGTGTAACAAACAACCTCAGGACAAACAGCAGTGATGAACTGCACTTCCCCCACCACTAGGCAGAAACTGTGGACATGGAGCCAGACTGCTTCCCTTTTCCCTCTCCCAAATCACCATTACCCTGTGCCACAAAAAGCCCCAAGACATCCCCATCAAACTCCATCCCCAAGAGAACCACCTGAGAGGCTTAGGGAAAAAGTAAAACAAAGGCACAACAGCCTCTGTCTGCACAGATCTAAGAGACAGAGAATATCATTACCCACCACATTTCCCCAAAGAAGGGGAAGCCCACTCTCCAGAAAAGCTCAGAGAGTAAGAAATTTTAACAAGCAAGTGAAAATACTGTAAGATGCTGTAGCAAAACCAACTGGGAAGTGAAAGAAAGATGTAACTATATCTACCAGGTGAAAAAAGCCCATATGCACAGGAAAAGAAACACACACATCAGCTATGATAAACTCACTCTGGAACAAAACATCTCAGAGAGAAAATGGAAAATCTCCAGGAAAGAAACTTGTAGATTTGGATATATATGATCTACGTGACACAAAAATCAAGACTGGACTCCTAGAAATACCCAGTGAGTTCAGGGAATGCTGGTTGAGTACTCAGACTCAGATAAATGAGCTCAGAAAGAAAATCTCTGAACAAAAGGAACACTTTAACAAAGAAATTGAAACTATAAAAAAAGAATCAAATAGAAATTCGGAAGGTAAACAATGCAATAAAAGAAATAAAGCATGCATTAACTAGCATAGGAACTTATGCCAACTTGATAGAAGAAAGAATTAGGTCATAGAAAATAGAAACACAGAAATTGAACAGAAGGAAAAAGACAGAGATTTGAGAACCATAAAAATATGAAAGCTCTCTACAATAACTATCTGACTCCATTAGAAAGAACAACATTAGGATAATAGGAAAACCAGAAGAAATAGAACAAAATTCTAATGAGAGCTTAATCAAACAAATAGTAGATGAGAATTTTCCAACCTTATGAGAAGAACTGAAACCCCAAATTCAAAAAGAAACAGGACTCTAGTTATCTGAATCCTACCAGAACTTTTCCAAGGCACATTGTACTGAAGATGTCAAAAATCAAAGACAAAGGAAGAATTATCAAGGCAGCCGGGGGGAAAATATATAACTTTCAAAGGAAAATCACTCAGGCTGTCATCAGACTTCTCAGCAGAAATTCTTCAAGTCAGGAGAGAGTGGAATCATATATTCAAACTATTAAAAGAGAAGAACTACCAACCAAGAATAATCTAATCCAGCAAGGTTATCCTTTAAATATGAAGGAGAAATAAAGACCTTTTTAAACATACAGAACCTGAGAGAATTTGCCACCACAAGGCTGGCACTCTGGGAAATACTGAAGAAGGCAACTTGACCCAGAACAAAAAGTCTAAATAAATGGCAAAAAGTTGAGAAACGAAAAACATAAAAAGGAAGAAATAAAGGTTTAAATTCCCAAAGGAGAATATAAATTAAAAGTATGCTTAAGAAAAGAAGCCACTACATACATGAAACTTTCCTTTTCATAAAACTCATGATAAGTATTCAAAAAAAAAAAAAAAAAAAAAAAAAAAAAAAAAAAAAAAAAAAAAAAAAAAAAAAAAAAAAAAAAAAAAAAAAAAAAAAAAAAAAAAAAAAAAAAAAAAAAAAAAAAAAAAAAAAAAAAAAAAAAAAAAAAAAAAAAAAAAAAAAAAAAAAAAAAAAAAAAAGAAACCTGGAACCAAGACACACAACCAAAAAAAAAAAAAGAAGAGGAAACAGAAGGAAAAAATTATAGAACTTCATCAAGCTTAAAATACAGACAGTGAGATAAAAAGCGAAGAAAATAAGACTACGAACAACCAAAAACCACAAGATAAAATGGAAATTGGAGGGGAGTTCCTTGATGGTGTTGTGGCTTAAGGCTTCAGTGTTGGCGCTGTCAGAACTGAGGCCTGGGTTCGATTCCCAGTCAAGGAGTTACCCACATACCAAAAAGAAAAAAAAAAAAAAGAAAATTGGAAATCCTCATATATCAATCATTACACTAAATGTAAATGAACTGAACCCACCAATAAAATAACACAAAATAGTTGACTGGATTAAAAAACAAAAAACAGAACCCATCTATATGCTGTCTCAAAGCGACACACCTCAGACACAAAGACAAAGAGAGACTCAGAGTGAAAGGGTAAAAAACAATACACCAAGCAAATGGCACCCAGAGAAAAGCGGTGCCATTTATATCTGATGAAACAGACTTCAGAATAAAAATGTAATGAGACAAAAATGAACATTTCATAATGATAAAAGGGACAGTACAACAACAAGAAGACATGCCACTCATTAATATATATGCACCCAACCAGGAAGCATTAAAATTTATAAAGCAACTACTTAAAGATCTAAAAGGTATAACTAACAAAAACACAATTATAGTAGGGGACCTAAATACCCCCTTGACAGTCATGGGCATATCATCCAAGCAGAAAATAAACAAGAAAATATGAGCTCTAAATGTTACATTACAACAAATTGATATAATTGACATTTACAGGAAAAGTCCATCCTACAACACAAGACTAACTATATATTCTATTCTAGTGCACATGGAACATTCTCAAGGATAAACCACATGCTAGACACAAAAATAGCCTCATCAAATTCAAGAAAATAGAAATCATACCAAGCATGTTCTCAAACAACAAGCCTTGAAACTGGAGATCAGCTGTACCGAAAAAAAAATACATAAGATGAAACAACATCTTATTGAAAAAAGACTGGATCAAAGAAAAATATAAGAAGAAATTTAAAAATACATAGAAACAAATGACAATGAAAATACAATGTATCAAAATTATTGGGATGCAGAGAAAGCAGTAATAAGAGAGAAATTTATATCACTACAGGCCTATATCAAGAAACAAGAAAAAGCACAACTAAACAACCTAACTTCCCATCTCAAAGAACTAGAAAAAGAAAGAAGGAAATAATAAAAATTAGAGCAGAACTAAATGAAATAGAGAACAGAAAAATGAAAGAAAAACTTAATACAATGAAGAGCTGATTCTTTGAATAATTCAGTAACATTGAAAATCCTCTGGCTAGGCTCAACAATAGGCAAGAAGAAAAATTACAAATAACGAAATTAGAAATGAAAAATAACAAATTACCACTAATACCACAGAAATGTAAAGGATCCTAAGAAAATATTATGAAGAACTATATGCCAACAAATTTAACAAACTTGAAGGAATGGACAATTTTCTGGAAACATATAGTCTATCTAGACTGAACTGAGAAGAACTGGACAATCTAAATAGACCAACTAATAGTAAGGAAATTGAAACACTCTAAAAATTGCCCCCAAAGGCAAAAGCCCATTACCAGATGGTCTCACCAAAGAGTTTATCAAGCATTCACAGAGGAACTCATGCCTGTTCTCCTCAAACTCTTCCAAAGCATTGAAGAAGAGGCAATATTTCTCAACTCTTTCCATAAGTCCAATATAACCCTAATACCAAGGCCTGGTAAGGATAACACTAAAAAAGAAAATTATAGACCAACATCTCTGATGAACACAAATGCAAAAATCCTAAATAAAACACTACCAATTAGAACAGAACAATTCATTGAAAAGATTATTCACCACAATCAAGTGGGATTCATCGCAGAAACACAAGCATGGTTCAACATATGCAAATCAATCAAAGTGATATACCACATAAACAAACTAAAAGATAAAAACTATGTGATTATATCAATTGATGCAGAAAAAGCATTTGACAAGACACAACATCCATTTATGAACAAAACACTGAATAAACTGGATATAGAAGGAAAGTACCTCAACATAATAAAGGCCATATATGAAAAATCCTCAACTAATTTCATATCTCATTATGAAAAACTGAAGTCTATTCTCCTAAAATCAGGAACAAGGCAGGTTTGTCCCCTGTCACCACTGTTGCTCAAGATAGTATTGGAAGTTCTTGTTAGAGCAATTAGGCAAGAGAAAGAATAAAAGGTATCCAAATTGGGAGAGAAGAAGTTAAACTGTCACGTTTTCCAGATGACATGATCCTTTATATAGAAAACTCTATAGACTCCACCAAAAAACTATTAGAAATAATAAATAAATACACTCAATTTGCTGGATATAAAATCAATGTATAAAAAGCATTTGCATTTCTATACAACAACAATGAAACTTCAGAAAAAGAAATGACACAATACTTTTTGTGATTGCAACAAAAAGAATATAATACCTAGGAATCAACTTAATAAAGAACGTGGAGGACTTATATACTGAAAACTTTGAGATACTATTAAAATAAATTGGTTGGGGAGGCTGTAGAAGAAACCATCAACAAGGCAAAGAGACAACCAACTGAATGGGAGAAAATATTTGCAATTAATGCATCAGATAAGGGTCTAATATCTAAAATATATAAAGAACTAATAAGACTTAACAACAAAAAAACAAACAACCCTATTAAAAAGTGGGCAGAAAAACTAAACAGACACTTCTCCCACGAAGAAATACAAATGGCCAGCAGACATATGAAAAAATGCTCATCCTCATTAGCTATCAGGGAAATGCAAATCAAAACCACAATGAGATACCACCTCACACCTGTGAGAATGGCTGTTATCAACAAGACAAGGAATAACAAGTGCTG